>JAJJWW010014515.1:15075-67702 GCA_023531295.1 Papaver armeniacum | reverse complement strand
ATTAGGTTTATCAATCATTAAGAGTTTGATCAAATATCAGTTAGTTGTTATCATCTAATGATAGTTATTGGGTTACTAGATCAGGAGGAAGAGATTGCATTGCTGCCATCTGAGAACTTGTGATGGGGCTAGAGGCTGAGGTGTAGCCTATTTGATGTTGAGGTGGTGGAAGTGGTACGGGTAATGGGGTGAAAAGAGGTTTGATGTCAAAGACGGTGTGGTGTGGGCTGTGGAGGCTGGACTTGTATTTGGTAGTGTTGGTTCTGTTGGTGGCTATGTTGTAAAAGGCGCCGGGCAAGGCGACACGCCAAGCCCAGCGCCGCCTAAGGCGCCCTGTGAGCGCTCTGAAAAAAAAAAAAATAAAAACAGGTATAATTTTGCGCCAGGCGCTTTTGTAGGGCGCTTGGTCCAGCACTAGAGCCCTTTTTGGCGCTACGCTGTTAAGCCGCTTCTTTCACAACATAGGGTTGGTGGTATAAGGAGGCGGCAAGAGTGACCGTGGGGTGAAATAGTACATGGATGATCCAGAACCAGAAGATCATATGATAAATCAAAATCTTTTCTATACGACTACTAATTTTCAAAAAAAAAAAATGTTCGTAACTGAATCTTTACGTAAAGAAAAAGATCGCAACTAAATTATAGATTTTTAAAGGACTGAAATTAGCGCCAAAATATAGGATTCTTATTTCGTTTCTCCTAGCTGGCTAAACATAGGATTTTCACTTAGTAGTCGGACCAACAGTAGCTTGTGAGTTGATGTATTTGTTCCTTAGCAAGAAATGAATAAGAAGACTATATACCAAATGTTATTGATTTGATTCGGTTCTAGTGGCTTCAGATTCAGATTCTAGTCGCTTTGTACCCTAATTTTGGCCAGCAAAGTATTATAAACTCCAGAAAGTTGTATTAGGCGATCAGTTCAGATTTTGGTCAGACTTTTCTTAATTTGTGATTGACCGTATTTTCCTTGTTGGTATGTAATCATCGACTTGGGTCTCTTATATGCTTATAGAAAATGTCGGGAGATGATAATATTCTCTTCACCATAATATGCTTGTTTGTTTATATCTTTTATATTTTTTTATACTACTGCCGTTGTAAATGCTTTTTGTGGTTGCAAGATTTCCTACGACCACGCCTCCAAGATTATACAATGCTCTAATCAAATCGAAATGGGTCATTCGTCCAACATTTTTAAACACGGTTCAAATGATTTAGTGAAAAATTATTATGAAGTGAAAATGGACACAAAAATAATAGCAAGGATGAAACCGATTCATCCTGACTTAAACTTAAAAATAGCAAGGATGAAACTAGATGCATCCCGTAAATTAAAATAAGAAAAAGTATTTGAAACGTGGCGATGAAACTGCTTAGCATCCTTGCTATTTTTACATTTTTGTCCATTTAAATGCAAGATTTGTAACCCAACCTGCCCTTTCACCTGGAAATGTTGATTTTGGTTTTTTAAAATTTTGTGTAATCAAATTCCATGATCAATTAACAAAATTTTTATTTATTTTATGAAGAATCTTATAAGAGTAATAAGAATACAAGGAATCAAAAATAGCCTTGACTTTCTCTCCCTATTTATTCTCCTCTATTTCTCCAAAAAGATCTCTCATCTCAACTCTTCTCGTCATTTGTATAGGATATTACATAATGGATGACAATAAGCTAACCTTTATTTTCGAGCATGATCTCAGGTCATTTCGGTAATCTTATAAGGGTTTTCTTCGTGTTATCTCCAATCTCGCAAAATCTCTACACTTTCTCATGATTAGAGCCGATTGCCATTCACAAATCACTTTCTATCACTCGCGATGGCCTTCGCAAACACCTTTTAGTTATAATTTCGCTTAGGACATAAATTGTCATGATTCTCGCTCCTACATCTTGCCTCTTCTTGCCATGTCTTCTCCTCGCGAAGAAGAGAATGATATGAGAAATTATATCTCTAAACGCCGCACCTATTTATCTTTTTATGTTCTTCTTCACCGACAACCTCCCGTGATTTAGCGTAACCGTCTACACGTGTTTATTGTTCCCCTTTTTTACCGGCACACTCAATTACAACCGGTCACCCTTTTTTGTCTATTTAAGGAGACACTACACCAAATCCTGGTTTTTGCAACGCAAGAATTTTTTTATGTGCAACGGATATAAGAGTTGCATACAAAGAAACAAAAATATACGTTGCACAATATAAAATATCTGTTGCACCATTTATAAATTCACTCATGATAATATAACATAATTTGTGCATCGTTGATATAGTTTGTGATCCTATTTACTGCTCTAAATAGTGTTATTTTCAAGGATTTTTATATAGTTGCTATCTTTCTTTTTTCTTATCTCCTCCTACACCTGCTTCTTATCTTCCTCTACTCTCCCGCTGAAAATCTCAGATCCAATCACATCCCTCACAGATCAAAGACTAATCATAACCCATCTCAAAATCAAATCCCATGTATCATATTTCACCGAGACAATCGTATCGATTTCTCCAAGCCCCATTCTTTCTCCAACTTCTTTTAATCAAAGAAACCTCACTTCTATACTAACATCCTAAGAAGATATGTGGATTTGGGTGAGTTTCTCAATTAGTACAACCTTATCCTTTGCATCACATAAACCCTAGATTTGGACCAAATCCTGTGAGTTTCTTTGATTTTGTTGTGGTTTTAAAGTTATGTTTTTGATTTCTTTGTTACTTTAAGTTACTATTTGTTTCCTTGTTCAGATCCATTTTGTGATTTAGGTTTGATTTGATTTTTCTTGATTTGATTCGGGTTTCTTTTTCATTCGGGTTTTCTTGATTTTGATTGGTGGTTGTTTGATTTTTAGGTTTAAGTAATGTCGGATTTGATGGTGATTGATGGGGTACCAATGGAGAAGTTTGTTTGGTTGTTCTGCTAATCATATAGGTTTGTTTTATTTTTTGCTTTATTTTTTAAAGTGATTTGTGTTTCTTGTTTGGAATTGTGACATCTCGATTTAGTGGTTTTGTGATTTTGAATTTGTAGTTCTACCAATCTAGTCTTGTTTCATAGCCGTCATATCTATCTTGATTATTGGAGTTTATGGTGGGTGGTGTCTTAGGGTGGCGATGCCGTGTTCGTGGTCTGTGGTGTAGAGACTAAGTATTAGATTATATACTCTGGTTATTCAAGCTTCGTGGTTCCAATCAAACAAATCTCTCGATGCATGTTCAACTAAGAGGATGTCAATGGATTTGGACATTATGTATGTTGCAATTATTCAGCTAATTTTTTGTTTTTGGATTTTGTACTTTTTTCGTTACTCGCCTAAAAGTTCTATTCACAAGTGGTAAGTAATAATGTGATGGATTTGGGGTTTAGCTTTAAGTTAGAAAGGCTCACATGATCCATTTTTTGCATTGTTGTTTATTATTATGAGTATGGATTTCTTGCATTTCTATCAAAAAAGTTAGATTTGAATTTGTGTACTATTAACACCCCTAAGACATCGAGTCAAAGCAGATTTTTGAGCTGGAATTCTGGTGGAAAATGAAGTTGTTGTTTCATTTTGTGTGTGTATTTTAAGTGTTTATGAATGATTTCTCAAGACAAGGGAATGAGCAAGGAGAAGTGGTTGTGCTGTGGTTTTGAGCTCCGGGTTTGGGGTAATAAATGGGTTCAATCTTGAGATGCTTTTGTTTGGAATATTTGGGTATGAAATGAATCTGCTAATGGAGGCAAAGTGGTTCGAATTGGAGGAGATATCGGCCAATTTCTTGAGCTCAATTTCACCTGAAATATGATGCCGTTGCCAGGATTGAATTTGTATGGTTGTTTTCTGTATCAAGAGGAGTAGAAACTGGAGTTCTTATGAATCTGTGATGAAATAGCGGTGGAGGTGTTTGTCAGGGTTTTTAGAGAGTTTCAAGGGTTATTGACAAAGTTCCGTAGACCAAGACGAAGATGCAAGAAGTGGTACAAGTCTGGTTGTACCGACGTGGCTGTGTATGTGGGTGAAACTCAATCGAGAAGGAAGAGAAGATTTGAAGAAGTCTACAACAAAATGGGTTGGAATTTGTTGATGTTTGAAATGATGAAACCTGGTGGTAATGGTAAAAATGAGTTCTTTGGTTATTGAAGACAAAGTTCAAGAGACCAAGACAAAGTCAAAAGGAAGTGGTATACATACATCCTGATTTAAGCAAGGTTGTGGTTGGAAACTCACTTAAGAAGGAAAAGGAGATTTGTAGAAGTTTACAACAAATATGGGTCAATTTAAGGATGTTTGAAATGGAATGGTCGGGTGGTAATGGTACTTAATGAGTGGTGGTTTAATCAAGTTTGGTTTTGAAGATTTATGAGCTAAAAAATCACCAAGATAAGTTGTTAATGCCATGGGTTCTTGGTTATTTGGTGAATCACTCTGCGCGAGTATGTGATGGTTGTATCTCAAGGTGCAAGAAGTGGTATGTCTGCTGTACCGATTTTGAAGCCAAAGTCAGCCTGGAAAACCCATTGAGAAGGAAGAGAAGATTTATAGGAATACAAAAGAAATGGGGTTGAATTTGCTGATATTTGAAAAATGATGAAATCGGGTGGCAATGGCAAAAATGAGTTTCTGGGGTTATTGACAAAGTCTGCAGGACCAAGACGGGGTCATGGGAAGTATGGTACAAGCATACATCTGATTTGGGCAATAGGCGGGAAACCCGCCTGAGAAGGAAAAAGGAGATTTGGTAGAGTTTCTTACAAAATATGATCAATTTGTTGATGTTTGAAACATGAAGTTGTTGGTGGTGGAATGTATGAGTGGTGGTTTAATCAGTTGGATGTGAAGATTAGGAGCTAAAATCACCAAGATAAGTTGTTAATTCCATGGATTCGATTTGGTCACACCACATGAGTATGCGTGATGGTCAGAGTCAAGGCAGTCAAGTTGATTGAATTTGAAGCTTAAAGGGAAATCCATATAAGTGGTTACAATGTGGGTTTATTAAGAAGGTGCAAAGGGTTACATAGCTAAGAAGAGAGCCGGTCACGTCTACAAAGTGATGAATGATAGTGATTGTGGATGTCGCAAAACCGGAAGCTGGATAGGATGAATTTATTGGTACGGTGGTTCACAGAAATAGATCAATGGTTCTTGTTCAACGGTCGTTAATGACATGGGTTCTAGTAAATGGTGAAGATCCTGTGTACTATTTGGCAAGGCCTGCCAATGGATAGGATAGATACTTCGAAGGAAACGCAGTTTGAAAATAAGGTGGCGCTTTATAATTTTTGAGAACTAGAAGATCCAAGATCCACCTCACACACTTTTCACAATATGTTCCTAATCAAGAAAATAGGTAAGCTAAACTTTTATCTTGTTTGTTAATCGCGTGTTCATACTCTAACGTATATTTATTCTTCTCGCTTGCTTCGAACATGCGTACAGATTAGTGTTAGTAGTGAGTCAGGAGTCGGTTATTTTCAGCTGTTCGGGTCGAGGAAGAGTTTCTCCAAAATCATAAGTCACTAACACTTTACTCTATGTAGAAATTGCAACACATTTCACCACTAGTTTCTTCACAATCATCATCCACCGACCGCTATTCTATGTGGAGAGAGACAACGCCACCTAACTCAGTTTTGCCAGCCATGTAAAGAGATCTTAATCCTATAATTGCTGAGATTTAATTGTTTATGTGGTGTCGTTTGGGGAGTTCTTCCTTTATGGTGGTATAACACCTTCACCGAGCATTTAGAATATGCCACTAAGTAAGTTGTCTTTCACTTATGGGACTTGGAAATATGCAATTTGATTGGGTTCAGAATCATGCTAACTCATGCCCTGTTCTTATTGTGCTATGTATGCAATAGCTTATTACATGGGATCATCGGTATGTTACTACACTTGGTGTACGAAATACATTCCTTATCATGTGAATGCTAGATATTCATGGAACAATTATTTATTCTCTTTTAAACTCATAAGAAACAAATCGTTTTAGATTTTTTTTTTTTTTCGTTTTTCCCCGTTTTGTTTCTCCGCATTTATTTACCGCTACGGGTAAAATCGTTTCCCGCCGATTTTGGATAAATTGCAGTGAGTGAGAAAATGGTTTAAACCCTAAACAAATGTGTTGCACGTGAGCACTTAGATTCAAGAGATCAATCCACAAGTCCTACTTAAACCAAGAAATGGCCATTCCGGGATTTAAGTCAATGCAAAGTGAATGAGAAGGGTTGATTTGGGAGGTAAGCAAAAGAAGTTAGTGCTGAGACCAGAACCTGAAGAGAGGTCTCGACTTGTATTAGAAAGTGAAAGTTTTGAAGTTTGCAAGAGATGAAAGCTTTTGAGCCTTCAAAAGTTTCCTTTCCGAGAGTGTTAGGTTTTTCTCCTAACCGAGACTTGTTGTCCGGTGGAAATAGGTAAGACCTATTTATACAAGTCGAGATCAAGTATACTCGCCTCACGGGCGAAGAAGAGAGTAAAGGGTGAAAATAATGGTAGGTGTAACCGCATGGTTTTTATGGGTGAAAACGTTTTCACCATTATCTCCTCATTTATTTGACCGCTTTTATTCTTATTCACGCTTCTTAATGTGAGTGTAGTGTACATTGTTTCAGGACCGCCAAACCAAGACTCCTGGAAAGCATTCCCAGCTTTTTGTGCTTGATGTTCGAGGTTATTGCACCTGAGGCAAGGGCTCGCTAGGGGCCGCGCATGTGCATGTGCGAATGCCTTTGTCATGGTTGCACTCGGAGTGCAAGTGGCAATTCCGTAGTCATTGGCGTGTGTGGTATGTGCCAATAACATGCATGGAATACCTTAGATAAAGGTCACTGTGCGTGCGAGTGCAAGCCGTGATGCCAGGCTGCGTAGGAGCGTGTGGCATGTGCCAATAGCATGTGCCGGAATGCCTTAGTGGTAGGCTGCACGGTTTGCAAGTTAGGCTACCAGCTGTGGCTCTGCATGTGCCGCAAGTGGCGACGGCTGGTTGACGTTAGCTTGCACTCGCCATGCTTGAGCTACCAGCAGTGATATGTGTCGCATGTAGTCAATGGCACGCACGGCCATTAGGGCCACGACTAGGTAATGAAAGCTACCAAGAGAATGTTGGCATGTCCGATGGCATGCTCGCCATTAAGGCCGCGGCTGAAAAGAAAAGCTACGTCAGTGTTGCGCGTATCGGCATGTGGCAATGGCACGCCATTGAGGTCACGGTACTAGTAGAGAAAAGCTACCGAATGATGCGTGCTGGCATGTGCCAATGGCATGCGCGGCTATTAGGGTCCACGGCCTGGTAAGAAAAGTTACCAACATGCGTGTTGTCATGTGCCAATGTCATGCGTGCCAATTTGGGTCATGGCCTGGTAAGAAAGCTACTAATCGACGTGTGTGTTTGCATGTGCCAATGGCACGCTCGCCAATTAGGGCCACTGCCGTAAAAAGTCTACCGTGAGCGTGTTGTCACGTGTGCCAATGGCACGCTCATTCATTACTGGCTACTGACCATGTGAAAAGCTACCAACGATGTGTGTTGGCATGTGCCAATGGCATGCTGGTATTAATTCGCCCAGGTTGCACGGTTTGCGTGCCTAGGCGCGTGGCGCTACTTTGGCATGGCGCGGCTAGGGCCAAGGTATGGGTGTTTGGCTTGTCACGGTGTGACCTCGGCGAGGATAGGGCTGGCGAAGCGGATGCGTTCGTATGCACAGCTTAGCTTGGCTAGTGGGATGGTATGATTTTCCATTGCGCGAGGTGCTAGTAGTGCTTGTGAATGGTCTATTTTTCGCCTACATCTTATACCGCAAGTGCACGGTGTCTACTATGCAGAACTGGGCAAATACGGGTCGAACCACAGAGACTTGTGGTGCTTAAGATGATCTAATGGCTTTGCTTACTGATTTCTAGGGAATGTAACACGTACTGAGGTTTTGGTGTCGTCAAGCACGACCAAGTGAGTCATTTCAAACTATGGCAAATGTTGTAACAAATTGTAACTGATGAATCCACCTTAATCTCATTAACTAAGTTTGTGCTAAGGTCTAAACTAGGAGGCTCACAATTAAGCTTTGCTAATCCTGAGTGGTGTTCTTAAGCTACTCACTCATCACAGCTTGTAAGCTCAATGGTTAACTACTAATCTTAATCATATTATAACATAACAAGAATCACCTCAAAGACATACATGGTTGATATGTACCAGGGGTTTTTTCAAACACCGGAAAAATTAAACTAAAACATTAGCAAAGACAATTTAACACAAATAAACTTAAGTCGGTGCCCGCTAGCCTGCATAAAGCTCTACACACACAACTCAATCCTATTTGTACATGCAAAGCAAACCCTAAATTACTTCAAAAATAGAAAAATAATCAATATCCTCTCACCCACGCGCCGAACCGACCGTTAACACAATCCGTCTTCAAAGCAGCCTCCCTGATTGACTGGACAACCCTAACCCTAGTTCTTCCTATTTCTCACTCCAGACTTAGAAAGAAGCTATGAGAGAAATAGAGAGAAGTCAGGGGAAGAAGATGGTGCGGTTGTTGGGTGATGCTACTGTGGCCAGGAGATGGTATCGATGGTTCCCGGTTTATCGGGGAGAGGGAGGGAAGAGTATGTGATCGCTTCTCCGAGTTTCGGGAAGAAGAAAGAGAAGAGAAGATGAGAAACGGGTAGGGTTCGATGGAGGGTAGGGTATATGGAATTTTGTTGTGAAGGGCATGAGAAGACGATGCGAAGGTAGGGAGCGAGCGTTAGGATGTGGTGAGATCCAGACGTACTGAGGGAGAATTGGGTTGTTTTGGTGTTGGAGCGAGGGCATCGAGAAATGATGGAGCGAAGGAGTTGAGCATTGGATCCAAAGGGGGAACCCACGCGAGAATCGACGCGACCGCCGTAGATGGGGCAAATCTAATCTACTCCGAGGGAAAGGGCTCTTGATCCGGGTCACGGTCTTGGATAGCTTCGGGCCTATGTCTTGTAGATAGGTTGCTCCTCGTCGGGTTGCAACTACGCGCGCTTGGTCACTTCAGACACTCGTCTCCATTCTTTCGCTTCTTTTGGCTCCTTAATTCTCCTAGCTTTATTTACTACCTAAAACACAAAATTAATTAATACAAATATTTATTCTTGAAAACAAAGAAAACATGTAACTGGGATAATATCTCATTTGCACAAGATGAATTAAAATGCCAATAAATAGACGATAAATATGCAATATTTGGCACTCATCAAACATTTCCCAAACCCGAATTTTACTTGTCCTCAAGAAACAAATGAAGAAAATCCTAACTATACCCCCCCGTGCAGTCTCTCGAATGCATTTAGTTGGATGCACTAAGCCTTTAAACCCCTAGGTGTCCATAATGACAGTTGTAGTCTCGTGAGAGGTTTACCGAGGTGTACCCACAAAACCTTCTCCAACTTCGAGTGTAAAAGAGTCTCAAGCATCCAAGGAGCTATGAGGACACAGAGTTTCGCATGCTAGTAACAGAAGTTAGAACTACCAAAGAACGCATTCTCATCCTTAAGTGCTGGAGCCATAGAAATAACCATACTATATGAAAGAATCTTGACGATCGTAATCTATAAGCCTCACTTCGCCTCACCATTAGGATTTTATGAAAATTATACTCAAAAAAGATCGCTTAGTCTCTCATGTGTGCAGCAAATAAAGAGAGAGATCTCGCACACGTTGTAAAAAGAAGGATAACCTTCCTAAATAAATTGGAGACTCCATGTATGCGACAAAAAGAATCTTTTTTCCGATGATCTTTAAGAAAGGAAATCAACCATTAGCAAGGATGGGAGTACCTTTACTTACCTTCACACCCGATCGGCAATTAATATCACTCTCATAGGAACCATAGAAACGTCTTCAATCTTCGTCTTCAATTGTTGATGACTTAACTTCTAAACTTCACAAACTTTGACAATTTATAACTTTTTCACTCTAATTTCCTTGTTGTTTGGATTTTTCTTCTTGAATTCTTCTTTACCATGGTGGTATCAAAACTAAGAAAAATAAACTACAATATTTTTTTTTGATTTTTGTTTGATTTTGATTTTTTTTTTTTTTGAATTAAAGCCTTGTGAAAATAAAAATAATGAAACAACTAACTCCATGGACAAAGGACTTTATCACTCATTTTTTTTTCACAACTTATATTATCTTAATTTCACAAATTTCATTAATTCTCATCCTATTTTTCTTTGTTGTATGTAACCTTGGACTATCTCAACTTTTTTTTCAAATATTGATGTTGCTCCGCCTTGTTTAATGATGTGTTTCTATGGGTCCGATGATTGAGAGAGAGTGATGTTAATCTGAAATCGATATTTAGAAGGAGTTTTTATCTTTAGGCGTCACCTCATGATTGACAAAAATAGTACTCAAGAGATCAAAATAGTGCCGAAATTGGTGCTAAGTTGGGTAGCTCGCCATTCCTACTCCTAATTGACGATTTGACACACTCTAACATCTTTTCTAAAGTTGCAAAAAATGAAGGTTGGTGCCTCACTGATGTAAAATTGGTAGTCTCCACTATGGTTGATCACAATTTACTACCGAATATCTGGCAAATGAAGACTCCACTCCGCCCTCCCGCATGGTTAAATCCAACTTTAACGCTCTAATCAACTAAGGAACCCGATCAGGTTCTCCAAAGATTCTCCAAATTCTCGTTATTTCACGTACTCTATGTAAACATAGCTAGAAGCATGCTAGTGACTCTAAAATTCTAAAAGTTGGAGGTTTTTATTTGCAAAAAGTTTTTTTTTTTTTTTTTTTTTTTTTTCAAATAAAAGACTAAAAACAAAGATTAAAAACTCTACATGCAAATGCACCTTCAAACCCAAATCAAACATTGTCCTCAATGTGTCGACAGATAGAAAATTTAAACAAATCTCATACCAAGAGAACTATACGATTAGAGAAAAGGGAAGAGATTACCGGATGTCTAAGGGGAGTACAATAGAGCTCATTAGTCAAGGCTAGAATCCAACATTCTCAAGGAGATCATATCTGATTAGCACAATATATGCACAAGAAGACTCAACCGATTCAAGAAAAGAAAAATTAACAAGTCCCACTGGATTATATACAATGAAAATTCACCATATACTAACAATCTAAAGAGTTGAGGATCAACCCAAAAGACAATCATGTATAAACATCACCTTTACACAGATATAACATGAGATTGGCAGAAAGATTGCATACGTGAACAAGTTACCCCCAAACCTATACTTGTCAACAAACACGTGTTCTTGAGCACAAAATCTTGTAATTTTAAAGGTACATCATGCACAAGGTCTAACTCAAATGAGTTTTGCTAAGAACAGCAGACATACATTCCAACCGTGGTTCCCCTAAAGGTGTTATACTTTGATGCAAAATAGTCCAAGAGGACTTGGGGCATTAAAGCCTCCAGGGCCTAAATTAGGCATTTTCGTAAAAGTTGGTTTTGCAATTTTGTTACAAACTACACCTAGGTTTGTGGAGGAATTTCAACTGAGCCTTAGGAGAGAGATTAGGTACATCTAAGTTGTTTTCATGCATAAGATCATTTGCACCATTACACACTTTCCTAAGGTCAAGAGGTTAAATCATGTTCACTCGCATGAACAATTCATCAATCTCCATGTCATAACCATCAGAGAGGCAACATATTGTGACATGGGTGGGAATCACACAAAAATATTATCATGATCCAAAAGAACATTAGTGTCACTAAGATTCATCCTTTCCTAAGTCACAAACAAGTCGTGTAGCATGCTCACATCTACTCAAAGAATTTCACAAACCCAAACTCGTAGTTAACATCACATGCTGAATGTTAGAAGAAGTATTCATAGGGTCCATAAGAGATGCCTAACGTCTCTAACCCAAAGATTCCATCATATTTTCTGCATTCACATGCTCTTCTAACATATCATATTCATCATCATCATCATCATAACAAAAATGCATTTCCCTATTAGCATTTCTAGTGTACTCATTTACCTCTAGATTAGGTTTATATTCAATATCAGTTGCATGAGTAGGAAGAGAAACACTATTTTCAAAATTTACTTTATTAGGGACAACAAACATCTTATCATGAGATTCTTTCCATCCAAGTATATCCTTGTTTTGCTCTATGAGCTTTTCCATTAGTGACTGCATACAAGGGGTTGGGGGAGTATAACATTGTTCAACTTCCCACTGTGATGGATGATGCATGTGCATGGTCATCATGGCTTTCCCTAGACTGCCTAAACTCATGCAAAATGTAGTAGTTCTCAGCAGGGTGGTCTAAGCTACCACATAAAGTACAAGCATACATTTCATATTGCCTAGGGGAATTAGATCGACAAGATTTCTCATGTAATTTCCTTTCAAAGTGACACTTGAGCTTCTAATTGATCGAGAAGTGATGACTGGGTATGAGAAAAGTGTACATTTTCAACCCTGTGGTGGATGATACATGTGTGAATAGAGTTAGGGTTTGTATATTGAGGCTCATGACCTATAAAAGGTTCATAATAATCCCTAAAACCATCATGGACCTGGGAGTTCATATTGTGAGGCATGCCCGTAAGTTAAGCTCTAATGATTTTTGCCATCCCCACAGGTACCAAAATCCCGACATGATCTAAGAACTCAAACTCAACTTAAAAAGAAGCAACCATAGCCTAGCACACATCAAGCATGTATAACCAATGATGTCTCAAAACAGGAAGCTAAGCCCAAGTGATGCAAAGCCTGGCTTATTGTGGGAAAGCCTAGTGGACAAAGGGCTTTGGTTTGTTGGGAATGTGACACCTCAAAGGAACTGGTTCCATCCTAGTGCCTTAGCTTAGCTGGGCGTAGCTGCAGCCCAGGGCTGTGTAAAGCCCAGCTTGTGTGGGCCTGGCCAGTTTATTTGGGCTTCCGCTTGGTTTTATGGGATGGTTTGGCGAAGTGGGCTAGTTGTTTGTCATAGAGCTCTAAAGAGTCAATTATGTGGGCTTAATGCTTGCGTAGCCCAAGAGAACAAGCTTATGTGGGCTTAGTTTGTTTGCAGCTCAAAGGCACATTGACTTCGATTTGTGCAAAAAACAACATGGCACACCAAGCAAGGGTTGGTTTATGCTTTAGCACATGCAATGTGCAACACATGTTAGAAGAATCACAGCTCATGCACAACACAATTTAAGCATACTCATACTCAATGACAAGCTCACACCCAATGACACCTGATTTCAAAACTCAAAGACACGTGTCACGGATGTTTGCACAAAGATGGGTAGAGACACCACTCACAAAAGAAATGACACCTAATTTGCAGAGCTAAGCACACAAAGAATTGAAGTTACCGTCAATGCACAAAGCATACCTATGTAAGATTAAGCAAAACACATCTCGTGAAAACAAAACTTTTTACAAGGTGCAGAAAGTGGGGATGGGCTATACTGGGTTGTGGAGAGAGGCAATAAGTGAGCTGTTAACATAAGATCAGTCACTCAACATTCATTCAAGCATCAAGGTTTCACACATACATTGCAGATGCTTGTTCAAAGATGCACAAATGCACAGATGGATAGCTTAGGTTATGTGCATAGAACACACAAATTATGCAAGCAGTTTTGGGTACAGATGATGATTATGCACAAATTCAGGTTATGTGAGTGCACAAGATAAACAGGTAGTGTGTAGAGTGCACAAGGCAGATGATTATGCTCACACAAGTTACTCAACACTCAATCACATGCTATAAGCTCACACACTATAGAGATACTCAGTTCATAAATGCAACCGATGAGCAATTTCTAATGGATTGAACAGAGGTCACTTTCACAAAAAGTTAATGCTCATGGGTACATGGCAGATTGGTCACCGGGTAGATGGTGTCAACTCACTCCGCCTGATGTCAACTTCCTCGCTTGACTTCAACTCGGGCTTACCCAACTTGGCTATCCAAGTCGCAACACAAGCTCAATGAATGACAGAGCCGGAGCCGGGCCTGTGGCGTATGATAACTCAAATCTCAATCTTTACAGCTATGACTCACAAAATCAACAAGGTCACAGTGGTCACATGATATTTAATTCTACAGGTGAGAAACAGGATCACGATGTCAACTTACTCGCTTGACCTCAACAGCCAGCTATTTGTATCTAACTTGGCTATCCAAGTTATAGCTCAACTCACACCTTCAGGTGGAGTTAAGCTCAAGTGTCAAGGAAGCTAAGGAATTTCCAAAGACAGAACAAGCTCAAGACACAGTTCAAAGCCTTTCAAAGTTGCTCAAGTGTCACAGAATGTGCAAACAATTAGTTCAAAGCCAGACAATTATGGATGGTTGCCTAGCAGGTGACTACCTGGGTCATGCAAACAATGTCCTGCATTCAACACATGTGCTAAATAACAAGATATGCATACACAGTTGAAACATTCAGCAGGGCAACACACTCACACTTCCACAATCTATGCAATGCACAAGTAATAAGTCCACTTAAACCGCTACGCAAAGCTCAACTATCACCAGATGTTTGCAATGCGTATCATTCAGTGTATATAAAATATAACAGATTGGAGAATGACTAACCGGTTTAGCCACAATGGCTATGTTGTTCTGCTCCCTCGTCTTTCTTTTCCTTGCTTCTCAAAGAAAGGTAGCATGCACTCTGAGCTCAAAGGAGAATTTTAGTTCTCATGTGTGCAGTTAAAGCAAAAAGACCAAAATTGATACTAGTAGGTCAAGAAGTTTGACCGACATGTGGAAAAAGTGATTTGACCGACAGGGGCTTGAAGAGCTACACTAGCACTAAGATGCAAAGGCTATAAATTGAGAAAAACTATAAAATGCAAAAAGAGACATATGGATTAACTAAGCTACGATTATAATGACAAGTGGTTTTAAAGAGATTAAATGCAAAGTATAAAACAAAGTGATTATGCTAAATTATACCAAAGTACCAAAGTTATAGATGCTATTAAGGATGATAAGATGCAAATACAGGGTGCAAAATAGAATGCAATAATGAAAGCTATAAAGATGCGTAAATAAACAAGTTACAGCTAAGTTACGCTAAAATGCAAGTGCGTATATACAATGGTGAGTTGAAGTTTAGTGAAGCAAGCAAATGATCAATACAGCACACGCCAAGTCCCCGGCAACGGCGCCAAAAACTTGGTAGGCTTGTGAATGGGTCTATTTTTCTCCTACATGTTATACCGCAAGTGCACGGTGTACTATGCGTAATCGGGCAAATATTTAAATGAAACTACCACAGACTTGTGGTGCTTAAGATGATCTAATGGCTTTGCTTACTGATTTCTAGGAATGTAACACAGCTGAGGTTTGGTGTCATTGGAGCACGACTGTTGGAGTTGTGACTTTAAACTATGGCAAGAAATAAGTTGTAACAAATTGAAGCTACCAAATGGTGGTGAATCCACTCTAATCTCATGCTCAGCAATGGTTAAGCAAATGCTCTTGTGCCTTCCTTTGAAGGTCTAAACTAGATATTCATTAACTAAGTTTGCTAACTCACCTTAGTATGAGTGGTGTTCTACAAGATCACCATCATGTGCTTGTAAGCTCAATGGTTAACTACAATCCTAATCATATTATAACATAACAAGAATCGCACTCAAAGACATACATGCTTATATAAAATTAGGGGTTTCATCAGCATAGCTAGGTCCAAGGCAGTGAGTTCCGGCATGGCGCGGCTATTTGGGCTATGTGTGACGGGCATGATTGCTGGCTGGTACGAGGTGCGCTAGCATGGCTTGGCATGCTTTTGGCGTGCTTATGACGAAGATAGCTAGGGCCAAAGCAGAGTGTGTCTGCATGGCGCGCTTAGCTTGGGTTAGGTGGCTGGCATGATTTGCCATTGCATGGAGGTGCGGGGTAGCATTTTTGGCATGCTTTGGCGTGGTTGACTAGTGCATGGGCTAGGGCCAAGGCAAAGTGCGTTATATGGCGCGGCTAGCTTGGGCTGGGTGTGGTCGGTATGATTTGCCATTGGTACGGAGGTGCGTCTAGCATGGTTGGCATGATTTGGCGTGTTTGTGTGATTAACATGCTAGGGCCAAGGCAGGGTGCGTTTGGTGCATGGGCGCCTAGCTTGGGCTAGGTGTGGTCAGGCAGAGATTTGGCCATCACGGAGGTGAATTAGGTTTTTCTCGTTGTAACCCTAATTTGAAAATACCCCTATTAATTATTGACTACATGTATTAAATGTTCTAATAAATGTCACCTGTGACATTAGGTTATTTGTGGTTTTACGATTTTACCCTTGTTTAAAAACCACCATCAACATTAAGTCCCCCGCTAGCTTTAACATGAGCTTTGTTTTGTAGGTAAGCATAAGATGGTGACAGACATCATCGCCAGAAATCGAAAGAGAATTGAGGAGGCTTGTCCGACCTTTTTATAAATAAGATTTGGAATCCTTGCCCTGGCAGTTTTGCAAAATCGAGAGGTTACACAATTGGGAAGTCAACATCATTGAGAGACAGAAGTCAAGCAAGATTGGAGAAGTTGACGCGAGTCAGAAACCTGAGCGTGCTAGCTGGTGGGACCGGGAAAAGGTGGGGAAGATGATCGTGCTATCTGGTGGGACCGGCGCAAGGTGGGGAAGCTGATCGTTCTAGCTGGCGCGACTTGGGAGGTCATTGGGAAGTTGGCACAATTGGTGGGACCGGTGTGGCTTGGGGGATTGGGAAACTGGCGCGAGCTTGATGGGACCAGTGTAAACAAGGAGGGAGTAGGTGTTTCTACAGATAGCAAAGCTTTCTTATTTTGTCTTCCTTCACGCGTGGCTTCAATCAGGGCATTATCCATGCTAAAATCTGGAAGCGTTATGTCCCTCATTGCTTCCTTTCCTTTTTTAAGGTTCCTTATTCATACCCAACGCAATTGTACCGCCTCCCTTATTTGAGAAAAGGTTCTTCTTGTTGAGTTTCTTTCTTTGCCTAGAGACGAATCATCCTCTAAACAACCAGATTATCCAAGTGAAGGAGCGAGGTCTCACTCTTGCAAAAGCACCCCGACTAGGGTTATTTTGGCTAAAAAGATCATACCGGTATGTTTTCTTCTTGTTCTCTGTTCATGTTATCCTCTTTTATATGTGTATAGATAGAATGGAACTTGATCATTTTCCCCATTTTTTGCAGTGTATGATGGGACCCTCCAGGGATGGCCACGCCTTTAACTCTTTCGGAGAAGGACTTTAATTCATGGAGATCGATCTTCTTCTTTGAGTAGGCATTGGTTGGGATTTGAATCTTGCACCACGGCCTAGTGAAATCATTAAGGACTCCGCTTCCATCTATCCCCATGAAGAAAAAGTGTATGTTCGGACTTTCTTTGGGTTCAGTGAGCATGGAGGAGGAGCGAGAGAATGAGGAAGAGTCTTGGCATATTGAGAAGTTTCCAGGCAAAGTCGCTCCTGGTCCTGCATGGGGCACCTGACCGCTTCTAGGTTGAAGCAACGGAAAAGTTGAACATGTGAGGCTCTGGAGGAGAGCGCCAGATTCTTTGATTTTGATGCGGATGAATCAAAAAAAACTTTATTCGAAGTGTCAATGAGAAAACCTTCGAAGGAGCATATGAAGGAAACAAAATATCCTTTGAAGTTGACGCCAAAGGTGTCGTTGGTGATACCGGAGGGGTTATGGTGGCGTATGATGCACCGATCGTCGGGGTGGACACCGCCGCCGATGTGGCTGCTTGGGATGGGATGTTGAGGTTGTCAGCTAACACCGCTTGAATGGAACCTTGTTGCTTATGGGATCATTCGAAGTGCTTGAAGATAGCCTTGCCCGAGGGGACTTGTGCTCCATCCTTCGAGGGATACACTACGGGAAAAATATCGATTAACTACCCGGAAATCGCCAGGTACCATGTAAGACGACGTTTATCTATAGGTTGCACAAGCTGGCAGAAAGTCCTCAATTCTTTGCAACTCGTCAATAATAGTCGAAACACGGCCAGGTTCCATTATATACCACGCTCGGCTCAGTTGTGAATGTCTTTCAAAAAAAAAAATTTATTTATGCCTAACACAACTCTTACTTGGGTTGTGAAAATAACTTATACACTACACTTGTTGGGGTTATGGAAAATTCATTTGCAACTATGGTTAAGAGTTGTATGTGAATTCGCTGACAACTATGATTATAGTTATATATGAATTCGTTGACAACTTTGGGGAAGAGTTGTATGTGAATTCGTTGACAACTATGCTTAAGAGTTGTATGTGATTTCGATGACAACTTTGGTTATCAACTATGTGAATTCCTTTATTTGACAACTATGACAGAGTTGTATGTGAATTCCTTTGACAACTAGGATTATGAGTCATGTACATATTCGATTTGAAAAACTTTTGAGAATTTAAATACAAAATTAAATCTGTAAAAAGAAGATTAGATTTCCAATTATAATCACTACTACATAAGCAATTTTACAAAATTTCAACACCAAAAAAAAAATAACTTATAACACTTCTGCTGTTTAAACCTTTCTAGCCCTTGCGCACACGTATCGCACACAAGACAACACCATGTGGCCGAACAAACTCTTTCTCTCGCATTTAATAGTGCTTCACGAGAGCTCTTGCAGCTTTTCTTTACAGGCCGACAAAACGAGGGCCCGACCGGCAAACCAAACACGCGAAACCTGGGAAGACTAAGCCATCAACCAACGCCCTTGGCAACCTCGTCCGAAGGGCAAGAGTATCGATTGACACCAAAGTGTTGAACCCGAAACAAAAAATAATGATTGTATAAGCTCACACATCATCCCTCAAGCAAAGACACGAGTAAGCACAAGAAAGCATCTCTTTGCAAAATTCACAAAATTTGAAAGCTTCGCATACTATTAAAACATAACTAAACCAACCTACCATTGTCTTCCGAGAGGAAATCAGAGAAAATCGTCTAAATTTGAAAGACAATACAGTCAATTCTTTCTTTTGGCCCAAAACCATATGTGCAGTAATAATAGTATTGCTAAACAGAATTAGCGCAACACTGTAAGTTCAATTCAAAACATGCTCGTGGGAATTATTTTGAAAGAGGCTCGAAAATTTTGTTATAACTAAAGATAATAAAGAGAAAGAAATTCCATGAAATCCCGACAAAGGATTTGAAGCATACAATAGCAACACAGAAAGCTAAAACATAAATCCCGGTAATAGGTATTCATGAAAATTGCATTTTGCTAGTTTACATAATCAAAAATATGTACAATATTCATTAGGCAACGAAATTGAACAAAATATGGATCGCTGGAAAGTCGAGAAGTCCCCCTTTCACATAAAAATTATAATAGGATACAATAAGGTTTATATCTTTGTTGAAAACACTCATCAAAACAGACACAAGAATACATTTTTCTAAACTTGCGCTTAGTTTATTTATCAAAATTCATACAAATTCATTAAGTAATGGAATTCAGCAAATTCAGTCTCATGAAAAGCTAAGAAAGTATTCTTTAACATAAAAATGATAATAAGAAATATTGAGATACATATCTGAGTGAAAAGCCTCTAAAAACGGCACAAAGAAGACCATGTTCTAAAAAACGCAAAGAAAGACCATGTTCGAAAAATTCAGATTCGTAAGTCTCTCATAGAAAATTCATGTAAAATTCATTTAGTGGTGGACTTCAAAAAACTAGAGGAAGACCTCTTTAACATAAAATTTGCAACAACAGAACTCAAGTCATATTTGTTTCACAAGAGAACATAGCGACACTTTAAAATTTTGGGCTTTGACAATAGTTGAGTCAATCAACAAATATGAAAGACTTGTTAAATTTTTCAATAATCCGTCATAAATACCATGTGCAAGTAGAGATTGAAAATTGATGCTACCATAATACAAGATGATAAATTGTAGACCAAGGGAATCACAAAATACCCATTTATGGTGAATCATGAATCAAACAAAACAAGGAACAATGAGGCAACCAATACACCAAAATCAATTGATTAGTACCAAGTAAAACAAGAGATTTAAGAGAAAGAAACAAGGAACATACCGAGAAGAGTAATTACCTTGGCACAACCGACTTTCGAACATACCGAGAAAGATTTAAGGAACATACCGAGAAGAGTAATACCCATAGTGTCAAGGTACCATTGCTTGAAAGGAGCAAAGATCAACTTGAACAATAGCGCTTTCACTAATGTCCGTGTCCCGACAAGCTCATTGTCCCGACAAGCGCTTCACCAATCGGAGTTCCTCCACTTTACATTACCTCCTCTAACACGTACTCTCACTATCTTGTTGCTTGACAACTGGTGTTAGCGGGTTGACGACCGAGCTCGTACCTAAGAACCAACAAAATTGAACATCAAGCAAACTTCCAAACAATAGCATTTATGATAAAGAGTAAATAGATATTGTGAATGACAAGCTTTCTTATACAAATCCCTTATGAACATTTCAAAACATCGAGGTCTAGTATGCATGAACCTCCATGGACATCCTTCAAGAGCACACTTGGCCGTGAAAAGCCTTATCGTACTCGACACCAGATCTCAAAAATGAAGAGCAATTGTCGCATCCCTTAAAGCTCTTCTACAACCCTTAACATCCTGAAACTCTTGTCCAACATCCAATTCATAGTTAGGATTCTAAAAGCTCATGCGACTGAACAATAGAATTAGTCACTAACAATTGATGCTTTAATTTAACTGCTTCGCAAAAAAGCAAAAAACAACAAAAAAAAAAAAAATCAAACAAAATTAAAAATAAATAAATCAAAACTTCAAATTGATTGAAGAAATCTTACCAAGAATCAAAAGATGATCGAACCCATCTCCGCTTTCAACAAGCTCGTAAACCCCTCATTTCGATTTCCAAATTCATCCTTTACAAACCCTAAATTACCATTAATCTTCACCAATTCTTCCATACACCTACGTAATCAACTCCATATCTCAACCGAGAATAACCCAAGCTTCAACACCATCTAACACAAAGAAGAGAAATCATCTGCTCAACCTGCTTTCTTGCCTCGTTCATATTGATTTCAAATCCAAATCTCGATTCAACCTCTAGCTGATTATTAGCAAGATCATCTTCATCTTCTAGATCGTCATCTTCGATTCAAACTCTAGCCGATTATTGAATTGATCTTTCTTCTCTTCATAAATCGAAACCCTAATCGGTACTTATCGCGTCATTCATCACTCCGATGAAATAGTGTTTGTGGAGAATGGGAAAATGAGTGAACTAATCTTTACCGATTACTCTAACTCGATCTCTTTCTTATTCTCTCACAAAAAAATATTTCAACCAAGTGGTCATCCGTGAGGAGGAAAGATAGGTGTTCTTGGGAGAGGAAGAACAATAGAAACGGGTAGAATAGAAAATTAGAGTTCGAGTGTTGAGAGAACAAAAATTAAAAAATTAATGAATCCGAAGGAAAGATCCGACGGACCACGTTTTGTTTGATCAACCATACGGATTAAGAAAAGATCCACGGTGATATTGTATTTGGGATGGTCATACGGATTGAGGTCTTTGTGCTTTCTCTTTGTGTTAATACGAACTCATGTTTTCGGTTTAATCATCAACCTTCGACATGAAAAAAATCCAAAAAAATATTAATAAATTTAGGACATCGTTTCTACATTTTGATAGAAAAACATCTAAAAATGTATAAGAATGAATCGGTAAATGAAAAATGAATTCGATAATTGGTGTGTTTTTTGTGTTTTCTTAATTCGAACTCATGCTTTGTGTTTCGAACTTCAAATGTGGTATACCAACATAAAAACAATGAGCCAAGAAGCTCCTGGAAGGTTCTAACTTCAAACTTAGCATGATATATCATAGAAATCGATAAATATGAAGCTCAATGTTGATTCAACTTCAAATGTGGCATAAAGACAAACAAACTATAAACCAAGAAGCTCCGAGAGGGTTCACCTTCAAACTTAGCAGGATACATCATCTAAATCGATAAATATGAAGCTCAAAGGTTGATTCCAACTTCAAATGTGGTATAACGACAAATAAACTATGAACCAAGAAGCTCCGAGAGGGTTCAACCTTCAAACTTAGCAGATACATCATCGAAATCGATAAATATGAAGCCTGTAATACCTTCATTTACAAGTAAGATTCCTTCTAATATTCCCCAAACATTAAACTAACCATATTCGGCATATCAGCATGCATACCCGGGCCGCGAGATCGAAACTCCGGCGGAGTGGACTACTATAAGCTCCAAACTTCGTAAGAACGATGAATCCATCCATTTACAGTAAGATTCCTTCTGTATTCTCCCAAACCTTAAACAAACCCTATTCCTCGCATATTGTATGCATACTTGGCTCGAGATCGAAACCTGGGCTCTGGAGTGGACTACTATAATTCGGAAACTTGGTAAGAACGATGAATCCATCCATTTACAAGTAAGATTCTTTCAATATTCTCTAAAACCTTAAACAAACCCTATTCGCATATTGTATGCATACTTGGCTCCGAGATCAAAACCCGGGCCTGGAGGGACTACTATAAGCTCAAACTTGGTAAGAAGATGAATCCATCCATTTACAAGTAAGATTCCTTTGGAATATCTCAAACCTTAAACAAACCCTATTCGCATATTGTATGCATTCTTGGCCCGAGATCGAAACCTGGTCGAGAGTGGACTACTATAATTGAAACTTGGTAAGAACGATGAATCCTTCCATTTACAGTAAGATTCCTTCCAATATTCAAACCTTAAACTAACCCTATTCTCGGCATATTGTATGCGTACCTTGGCCCGAGATAGAAACCCGGCCGTGAGTGACAACTATAAGTCGGAAACTTGGTAAGAACGATGAATTCATCCATTTACAAAGATTCCTTCAGAATATTCTCCAAACCTTAAACAAACCCTATTCCGGCATATTGTGATGCGTACCTTGGCTCGAGATCGAAACCGGTCGGGAGTGGACTACTATAAGTCGGAAACTTGGTAAGAAGATGAATCCATCCATTTACAAGTAAGATTCCTTTGGAATATTCCCTAAACCTTAAACAAACCCTATTCCGGCATATCAGTATGCGACTTGGCCCGAGATCGAAACCGGTCGAGAGTGGACTACTATAATTCGGAAACTTGGTAAGAACGATGAATCCTTCCATTTACAGGTAAGATTCCTTCGGAATATTCTCCGAAACCTTAAACAAACCCTATTCTGGTATATTGTATGCGTACCTTGGCTCCGAGATAGAAACCTGGGTCGAGTGGACTACTATAAGTCCGAAATTTCGTAAGAACGATGAATCCATCCATTTACAGTAAGATTCCTTCGGAATATTCTCCAAACCTTAAACAAACCCTATTCTCGGGTATATTGTATGCGTACCTTGGCTCCTAGATCGAAACCCGGTCGAGGGAACTATAAGTCCGAAATTTCGTAAACGATGAATCCATCCATTTGCAAGATTCTTTTGGAATATTCTCAAACATTACAAACCCTATTCTAGCATATTGTATGCAAACCATGGCTCCTAGATCGAAACTCCGGCCGTGAGTGGACTACTATAAGTCGAAAATTTCGTAAGAACGATGAATCCATTCATTACAAAAGATTCCTTTGTAATATTCCACGAAACCTTAAACAAACCCTATTCTGCATATTGTATGCATACCTTGGCTCCAAGATCAAAACATGTCCATCAAAGGGATTACTATAAGTCCGAAATTTCATAAGAACGATGAATCCATCCATTTACAAAAGATTCCTTTGGAATATTCCCCGAAACATTAAACTAACCCTATTCCGGCATATTTTATGCAAACCATGGCTCCGAGATCGAAACCTAGCCAGCAAAGGACTACTATAAGTCGGAAATTTCGTAAGAACGATGAATCCATCCATTTACAAAGATTCATTTGTATTATTCCCAAACATTAAACAAAACCCTATTCGGCATATTGTATGCAAACCTTGGCTCCTGGATCGAAACTTGGCTAGAAACGGACTAGTTTACGTCCGAGAGTTCGTAAGAACGATGAATACAACCATTTAGGGAAGATTCCATGGGAATATTCTCAAAACCTTCAACACACACAAATTCGTCAACTTCGAGAAAGAAACTGGATTCAAGATTGAAACATGGCCATGAGCTTAGACTAATATAAGTCCGAAAGTTTGCAAAGACGATGAATCTAACCATTTACTGTAAGATTCCATGGGAATATTACTCAAACCTTAAACTCACACAAATTCGTCAACTTTGAGAAAGAAACTGCCCGGATCGAAACCCGCCATGAGCGGACTACTATAAATCTGAAAGTTTGCAAAGACGATGAATCCAACCATTTACTGCAAGATTCCATGGGAATATTCTCATAAACCTTAAACACATACAAATTCACAACTTCGAGAAAGAAACTTGCATCGGATCAAAACTTGTCCATGAACGGACTACTATAAGTCCTAAAGTTCGTAAGAACGATGAATCCATCCATTTATTAGTAAGATTCCTTCAAATATTCCCTCAAACCTTAAACAAGTCATATTCCCCCGGCTCCGAGATCAAACCGCCGTGAGTGGACTACTCTAAGTCGAAACTTCGAAGAACGATGAATACATCCATTTACAGTAAGATTCCTTCTAAATATTCCCCCGAAACCTTAAACAAACCATATTTTGGCATATCAGACGTATATCCCTGCCCGAGATCGAAACCTCGCCGTGATCGGGACTACTCTAAGTCCGAAATTTCATAAGAACGAAGAATCCATCCATTTACCTAAGATTCCTTTGAATATTCCAGAACATTAAACCAACCCTATTCCTCGGCATATTGTATGCAAACCCCGGCTCCGAGATCGAAACCCGGGCCGACAAGGGACTACTTTAAGTTGGAAATTTCGTAAGAACGATGAATCCATCAATTTACAAGTAATATTCTTTTGTAATATTCCCCGAAATATTAAGCAAGCACTATTCTAGCATATTGTATGCAAACCCTGGCTCCGAGATTGAAACCTGACCAGGAACGGACTAGTATAAGTCTGAGAGTTCGTAAGAACGATGAATACAACCATTTACGGGTAAGATTCCATGGGAATATTCTCAGAAACCTTCAACACACACGAATTCATCCACTTCGAGAAAGAAACTGGCTTCGAGATCGAAACCTGGCCATGAGCGGACTAATATAAGTCTGAACGTTCGCAAAGACGATGAATCCAACTATTTACAGGTAAGATTCCATGGAATATTCTCAGAAACCTTAAACACACACAAATTCGTCAACTTTGAGAAAAAAACTGGCTCCGGGATCGAAACGTGGCCATGAGCGGACTACTATAAGTCTGAAAGTTTGCAAAGACGATGAATCCAACCATTTATGGGTAAGATTGCATGGGAATATTCTCATAAACCTTAAACACATACAAATTCATCAACTTCGAGAAAGAAACTTGCACCGGGATCAAAACTTGGCCATGAGCGGACTACTATAAGTCTGAAAGTTCGGAAAGACGATGAATCCACCCATTTACGGGTAAGATTCCATGGGAATATTCTTAGCAGAAGTGAATAAAATTTAGCAGAAGTGAGAAAAAATTTAGCATAAGTGTTTATACCTCAACGACAACTCTTATAAAGGTTGTCAATAGCGATGAAAAGAAAATTTAGCAGAAGTGAGAAAAATTTAGCAGAAGTGAGAAGTTTTTTGCGTAAGAATAAAATTTAGCAGAAGTGGAATTTTTTTATGAGAAAATTTAGCAGAAGTGTTTATACCTTTACGACGACTTTAAGGGGGTCTAGAAGGTCTATTTATCCTTTTTCTTCTTATCTTTCCATCTCTCATCATAACCATCCATTTACATCATAAAACGTCCATTTATTTCTTTTCCTTAACATGTTTTTTCCTTATCACTTTTTTATAAAAGTAAATGTAAAATATAAGCATGCATGTAAATGTGGAAGGGTGGTTGGAAATCCAAGTCTTAGACAGAGGAGGTTCAGGTTCGATTCACCTTAGCCTCATTTTTTTTCAAAGTCAATTTATCATTTACAACTCTTGTAAAGGTTGTGAATGTTGATTAAAAGAAAAAGCACAAATCTACCAAGATTGTGAATCCCAAGCAGATGGTTGACGTCTTGTACTAACACCTAGTAAGCTTGGGTTCGATTCTCTACAAGAATATTTTTCAATTTTTTTTTCTTATCTTCAACGACTCTTATTAGTGTTGTTTTAAAATCATTCACTACCTTTAGGATGTGAGTTGTAAATTCTAAAGGTGGTCACTTCTCTCTACAACCCTTTCACACAACAAGTTGTGGTTCTGATTCTCGTCACTACTCTTAGGAACTCGTTGTCCTAAGAGTTGGATATATTTACTTTGACAACGCTTTTGTTGGAAAAAGTTATAAAACATACTACATTTTACAACTTTTAATTTACGAGTTGTCAATCTACAGTTGTAGATTACTAATTTTCCCGTAGTGATAGTTCCTCACTTTTGTTATTTCTGTTAACTGCTAAGTTCCCCTGATGTTTTTTTTTCTTCGTAAACTCATCTTTACCTTCTTCTTCATCGGTCAACATTTTGCTTCATATATATTTTTGAAAGAGGTTATGGTATGATGGCTCGCAATGGTTTTCTCGGGTTTATCCGATGTATTTCTCCTGATATCCGGAGAATTTGCTTGGAAAGAGATGTACTTATGCTTTTTTTTTTGACGGAAAGGGAATCCCGTGGAAAAATACAAACGGTGTATTCATATTGGGGAGTACAACTACTAAGAGTAATTGTTAAAGGAAATACTAAAGGGGGGAGTGATTGGGAAGTACAGAGTTTTACGGATTGGAGACGATTGGAGACCTTGAGCCATCGTGAGTGAATTATCACGCCTTCAGGTGTGTCTGCATTGATGAGCTTGCAATATCCTCCCAAAAGGGTATCCGCAACCAGATACAGCTCGTCTTCTCTTTCATCGGGCAAATCAGTTTGAATAGCCATTTTTACTGTCATCCTCTCAACTTGAAATGAGTTTTCCTTAACCACTACATCTCCGATTGAAAACGGGTTCAGACGTCGTGCAATCGTTTGAGTCTTGGCTTCGTTGGTTTCAATAGAAGTTTCCAAGCTTCTTGCAAAGTGTTCAAATGGTCCAGTTCCCCATTCACATTTTTTGACAGCGTTCGTGCCAGTAATCGCGCTGAGTCCCCATGACGGAATAGGGGAAGGAAAGAATGGTTGCAGAAAAGGTTGCTCGGTCAGACTTACTTGCATTTGAAAACTATGAGCTAGCGCCAACGGGTCCTCTCCGGATGTCTGGGTTCCTTCAATAGTTCGTTGATGCGATAACCAGTTGGATGATTTGTTGGAAATTCGTTCGGGCGTGGACGTCGGTAGAGGGTGCACATCCAATTTCACTTTGTTGTCGAGCACCCATAAGCGTCCCAATATCATGTCATGATCTAGTTTTTTGACAATGTGGAATTTGATATGTGTTATAGCGTCTCCCATCTTGATCTCTAGGTTGATGTAGCCATGCGCGTTCAAAGTTTATCCTCTCAAGTTCTTAATCACGGCCGGGGAATAGGTAGCGTCTTGTTTTGTAAATCCTGCCGACTTTAGTGTCTTGAAAGTAATGATATTGTGGTCGAGGACGTGTCGATGAGCATGTCGTCAAATTTGTTACCTCTTAGACGGACGTGGTCGCAGTCCCGCCTCTTTTTGGTTCCGCCCGTTTGGAAAGCTTGGGCCCTCGGCGTGGTTTCGAGGAGAGAAAAAGTTGTTTGCCTGGATACAACACGATTGAGAGCTGCGAAAATATCTTGGCGATGCACCTTGGAAAGATAGACAATTGCGTATACATGTTGCATCATGGATTGTACAGTCTCGTACACGGAGTCCCCAGAGGACCCGCAGTTTCTTATTGGGAGTGGGTCTCGATGCACTCTTTCGTCTCCTAGTTGGAGTCCTCCCGCTTCTATCCTTTCTTTGGAAATATGCTTTAGTTCTGCTGCAATCTCTGGTCGGGTGGTGAACGAACCTCCCTGGTAATGGCAAAGATTTGGGGTTCACCATCTCACCTCGCCAGTGGACTTCGTGAGGTGGGCAGTCTGATAAAATCATCTTGAACCCAGGCTTCTAGGAGGTCAATCACCTCCTCGATGGGAAACGGGAAATCAAGGGTATTTCCTTCGGTCTCATGATGCTGCATGGGAGTTTTAGTGACGGTATTTCGTGACGGGGGTTCCCGTTGCACCGCGCTTCATGTTTTGGCTGGTGGCTCGTAGTTGGGGCTTTCCTTTTCCCCCTTTCGTTTACTATGTTCACGGAGGATGAGCCGGCATTAAATTGCTTGCTGATGACGCGTCTACTCCCGCGAGTTTCACGCGTGTCTTGCCTTCGAGTTGGCCTAGCTCTTTCCAAAGAATGTTTGGCCGTTGTTGGATCGTCCGGCGGCTTCATGGAGTTCGGAGAATGTTTGGAAGTGCAAGTTCTCTAGCAAGGCGCAGAAATAGGAACCATACCATTGATGCAAACGTTCACCGCTTGTTGCTCTGGTCATGTTTGGGTCATGGCAATGAAAGTGCTTGAACCCTGAACCTTGTGACGAAATCATTCGGATGTTCGTTATCCCACTGGTACATTCTTCCGAGGCCTGAGAAAGTAACTTGTTCAGACACGAAGAAGTATTTCTTGTAAAACGCAAAGGACCATGCTACTACAGTTTGGAATGCTGTTCGGAGAGATGCAAGGGATTCCAGGAAACAGGAGACATGCTCATGTCACTCCCGGTACCATCGTACAGGGTAAATTGAGGAGAAGAGTACCCGCTTGGGAGAGGGATTCTCTGGATTTCGGATGGGTAAGGGGATTGGTGATGATGCACGTCCACCTCATCATTCTTGATTCGGTTACGGAGAAGTTGTTCCGCATCTTCTCGCGTGACGGTGGGCGGCTGATTTCTTTCCAACGGGATTCTAGCGAGTTTCCTCATCCGTGGAGGCGTGCTCCATCGAGGTGTCAAGGCCGGGTTGTTGGAGACGTTCCTAGCGGCTGGAGGACGCGACTCACGTGGTAGTCGCTCCGTCGGTGGTCTTGAGAAAGACGAGTACCTCCTTCCGCGTTGAAACCATATCCATCCGGCCTCCGGAGAGCATCTCCCGTCGCTCCATCAAATCAGCGATGGTGGCATAAGGACGACTTTACTCGGTCCTCCGGTCTCGTCCCGTCGATGCGGGGTAGTTGGAACCATAGTTGTGGTCGGAGGCGCCATGCTAGAAGAAGTATTAGGGCCGTAGCGGCGGCCTGCCTCGTGGATCAGTGGCGTGCCACCAAGAGATATTTTCGTTGTCGTGATTAGAGGGTTGTGCAGAGACACTAGAGGAGGCAGCCGGCGCCCGGGCCCCGTGATTGGCGGTGTTACGCTTGAGGGAGTGCATTCGATGTTATTGTAGTCAGCAGGTGATGCAACAACGTTATTTGGAGAGACGCTAACATCAGGGATGTGTTCTGTGCTGGTATTCTCGGCAGCCGCTACGGACCTGAGTTCCACCATGTTGGGATTTGACGTTCGGGAGACGAAATCAGGAGTCGGAGTTGGTATTGTAACCGATAGATCAATCCTCCCGCTGTATTCGCCAATTGTTTATGGGTAAAAATCGTTTCCGCCGATTTTGGTAAATTCGGTAGGTGAGTGATAAACTGGTTTAAACTCTAAACAAATATGATGCACGTGAGCACTTTCTAGATTCGAGAGATCAATCTGTACAAGTCCGTCCTAAACCAAGAAATGGCCGTTCCAGACTTGCTTCGGTCACAAAGTGGAGGAGAAGGGTTGATTTGGGAAGGGAAGCAAAGAAAGGTGTTGAGACCAGAATAGTTCTGGAGAGTAGTGTCTCGACTTGTATCGTAAAGTGAAAGCTTCTAAGCTTGCAAGAGATGAAAGCTTTGGAGAGCTTCTGCAAATTTGCCTTTTCCGAGAGTGTTGTGTTTTTCTCCGACCGAGACTTGTTGTCCGGGGTGGAAATAGGTAAGACCTATTTATACAAGTCGAGATTGAAACGCACTGGACTCATGAAGGAAGAGAGTAAAGGGTGAAATAATGGGAGGAAGTGGTAACCGCATGGTGTTTATGGGTAGTGTACGTTGCATGCTGTGACCGCCAAACCAAGACCCTAGAAAGCATCCCCCAGTTTGTGTTGATGTCTCGAGTGTTGGTTGCACCTTGAGTGCAAGTGGCGATGCTAGGGGCGTGTGTGGCATGTGCGGAATTCCTTTGTTGCGGGTTGCACCTCGAGTGCAAGTGGCAATGCCAGAGCTGCTAATGGCGTGTATGGCATGTTTGGAATGCCTTGGTGGTAGGTTGCACGTTCAGTGTAAGTGGAAATGCCAGAGCTGCTAGTGGCGTGTGTGGCATGTGCGGAATGCCTTGGTGGTAGGTTGCAAGGTTTGCAAGTTAGGCTACCAGCGTGGGTTTTGGCATGTGCCAATGGCGCGTCACCGCCAAGTTGGCCTAGGTTGCACTTTTACAAGTTAGGCTACCAAATAAGCATGTTTGGAATGTGTCAATGGCACGCACGGCCATTAGGGCCACGGATAGGTAATGAAAGCTACCATCGAGCGTGTTGGCATGTGCCGATGGCATCCTCGGCCATTAAGGCCGCGACCTGGTAAGAAAAGCTACGAGCGATGCGTGTTGGCATGTGCCAATTGCATGCGTGGCCATTAGGGTCACGACATGGTAAGAAAAGGTACCAGCGATGCGTGTTGGCATGTGCCAATGGCATGCGTGGCCATTAGGGTCACGGCCTAGTAAGAAAAGATACCATCGATGCGTGTCGGCATGTGCCAATGGAATGCGTGGCCAATTTGGGTCACGGCCTGGTAAGGAAAGCTACCAATGTGTGTGGCATGTAGCCAATGGCACGCTCGCCATTAGGCCACTACTGTAAGAAAAGCTACCAAATGAGCGTGTTGGCATGTGCCAATGGCACGCTCGTCCATTAGGGCCACATCCTGGTATGAAAAGCTACCAGCGATGTGTGTTGGCATGTGCCAATGGCATGCGTGGCCAATTTGGCCTAGGTTGCATGGTTTGCAAGCCTAGTCGCGGGCGCAACTTTGGAATGGCGCGGCTAGGGCCAAGGTAATGGTGTTTGGCTTGTCATGGTTTGACCAGCGTAGCTAGGGCCAAATGGTAGGCTGTATAATGTGTTTTGATTTTTATGCCTACTTGTAATAACCGCAAGTGCACTTGCGTGTCTAGTGTAAGACAGTGGCAATACTGGCCAACCACGAGACTTGTGGTGCGAGTTGATCTAAAGGCTTGCTCTCTCGATTTTCTAGTGACGGTAACACAACTGAGGTTTTGTTGCCGATACGGCTGGATGATTTTCAAGTGACTCTGAATAGAAAACAAGGATGCAAATTAAAGAGCACTAGGGTCTTTGAATCCACCACTAACCTACACTCGTAAATTCAAATTAATTATATTACTCTTGCCCTTATAACATAAGGAGAAGTGTCAAGTCTTCCACTTACCTAAGGTATTTCACCAATGGATGATTTAATCACAACTAAAGAATCAATCCAAAGCACTAACTGTCTAATTAAGCACAACTAGTCAAGAGATTAACAAAAGTCTCTAAAGCATGAGTTGTAGCAGAATCAATACAGTTTTTATTCTAACTACAATGGATGCCTGACATACATTGTGAGAGCAAAGTATTGAGCACTAAGATTAATTCTATCCTAGAACAGTTTAAGCATTCAAGAGAAATATAAATAACATGAATCACATAGCAGAAAGATAGGGCTTCATCTAAACCCTAGCAATTAAACTTAGAACATGGTTGAGTGCAAATCAAACTGTAATTAAACCTAAATTGGTGCTCTGGCTAGCCCAGGCATCCCCAAAAACATCCTCTACCTCTTCTATTTATACATGCAACAACACAAACCCTAATTCTCTTTTAAAACAGAAATTAAAATAAAAATTCTCTCACCCATGTCTCTGAATCACTTCTTCCTTCACACAATCTTCGTGAGCTCCATGCTTTGGGGTTGTTGGTGAAAACCCTAGTTCTAGTTTTCTCTGTTAGCTTCTGTGGTTGAGAGAAGCTAAGAGAGAAAACTAGCCCTAGAGAGGTAGAGTAGGTAGGAGGTGGTGCGGCCCGGTATGGCCTGTGGTGTCAAGAGAGATGGTGGAGGAGATGGTTGCTCGCCATGGCTCGGGAGAGAAAAGAAGAGCAGAGGGATGGAGAGCTCTCGCCGTGGCTCTGGGTGAGGGGAAAGAAGAGAAGAAAGAGAAGAAGAAGAGAGAAAATGAGTTTTCTCGATAGGGTATAGGGTTAGGTCGTTTCGTTGTGAGGCAGGGGACATCGATATTTGATGAGAACGTCTGAGCAACAGCTTGGATTTAGTCAAAGATCTGAACGGCCGAGGAAGTGTTGGGTTGTTTTGGTGTTGAGCGGAGACATCAAGAGTCGATGCGCGTGGAAGCAGCGAGCGTTGGATGTGGGAGAAAGAAATCTCAATGGCTCAGGGTGAACGGGCTCGGATCCGGGTCGCGGGTCTTGGATAGCTTGGGCCCATGTCTTGTAAATGGTTGCAACTGATTCGCGCGCGGGCTTTGGCTATCTGCTCCATAGATGCTCGTCTCCCATGCTCTTTTGGCTTCTCAATTTCTCCGAGCTTTATTTATTACCTAAAAACACAAAATTAATTAGTACAAATATTTATTCTTGAACAAAGAAAATACAGAATTTGGGATAATATCTGATTTCTGAACACAAAAGATGAGTTAAATGCCAATAAAAAGGTGTATAATTATGCAATATTTGGCACTCATCAAATACCCCAAACCCGAATTTTACTTGTCCTCAAGTGAAACAAATTAGAAATCCTAACTATACCGTCGCAGTCTCGAATGCATTTAGCGTATGCACTAACCCTTTAAACCCCTAGGTGTCCCTAGTGGACGAGTTGTAGTCTCGTGAGGGTTTGCGTGAGGTGTACCCACAAAACCTTCTCCAACTTCGCAGTGTAAAAGAGTCTCAAGCATCCAAGGAGCTATGAGGACATAGATTTTCCGCATGCTAGTAACACGGTTAGAACTACCAAAGAACGCATTCTCATCCTTAAGTGCTTTGAGAAGTAACCATACCATATGAAAGAATTCGTATTCGATTGTGATCATAAGCCTCGATCGCCTCACTAATAGGGTTTTATGATAATTGCACTCAAAAAGATCGCTTTTTAGTCTCTCATGTGCGGGCAGAATAAAGAGAGAAATCCCGCACACGTTGTAGAAAGAAGGATAACCTTCCGAAATAATTTCGGAGACTCCATGAAGTGTGGACAAAAAGAATCTTTTCCCGATGATCTCTAAGAAAGGAAATCAACCATTATCAAGGGTGGAGTACTCACTCACTTCTCACCCGATCGCAATTAATATCACTCTCTCATAGGAACCATAGAAACGTCTTCACTCTTCGGTCTTCTGGTCTTCAAATCGTTGATGACGAACTTCTAAACTTCACAAAACTTGACAATTTTTGACTTTTCTACTCAATTTCCTTTGTTGTTTGATTTTTCTTCTTGAATTCTTCTTTACCATTGTGGTATAACTAAGAAAATAAACTACAATATTTTTCTTTTTTTTTTTTTTTTTTTTGATTTTTTTTTATTTTTTTTTTGATTTTTTTAATTGAAAATACAAATAAAAATAATGAAACAACTAACTCCATGGACAAAGGACTATATCACACAATTTTCCATAACTTGTATTGTCTTGATTTTATAAATTTTATTAATTCTCATCTTCTTTTTCTTTGTTGTATGTAACTTTGGACTATATCAACTTTTCTTCAAAAATTCTGATGTTGCTCCGCTTGCTTTGTGATGATGTGTTTCTATGGATCTTTGATTGAGAGAGAGATGATGCTAACTGTAAATCGATATTTAGAAGGAGTTTCATCTTTAAACGTCACCCTCATGATTGACAAAAATAGCACTCAAGAGATCAAAAGTAGTCTTTGAAAGTGGTGCGTGGGTTGGGTAGCTCACCATTCCTACCCTAATCGACGTGTCGAGACACACACTCTAATAGCTTTTCTAGAAAGTTGCAAAAATTGAAGGTTGGTGCCCACTTGATGTAAAATGGGTAGTCTCCACTATGGGTGATCACAATTCTACTACCGAATATCTAAACATCACCTAATTCGCCCTCCTGTGTTGTTAAATCCAACTTTAACGCTCTAATCAACTAAGAAACCCGATTGTGTTCGAAAATTTCGACTCTCTATGTAAACATAGCTAGAAGCATGCTAGTGACTCTAAAATCTCTAAAAGTTGGAGGTTTTTATGCAAAAATTTTGAATTTTTAGAATTTTTTTTTTTTTTTTTTTTTTTTTTTTTTTTAGATTTTAAAATAAGAAGGAAAACAAAAAGACTAAAAACTCTACATGCAAATCACACCCCAACCTAAATCAAACATTGTCCTCAATGTGTCACCAAAGAATTTAAATCACATACCATGAGAACTATGTTGAGTAAAGAAAAGTAGGGTACCGAATGTAAATGATTGGAGCTTCAAGTCAAGGCTAGAATCCAACATTCTCAAAGGAGATCATATGGGATTTATATGCACAAGACTCCAAGAAAAAGAAAATTTTAACAAGTCCTCTTGGATTATATACAATGAAAATTCACCATATACTAACAATCTAAAGAGTTGAGGATCAACCCACGAAAATATGTACAAACATCAACAACCTTGCACAAATATAAATATGAGAGTGCAAGTAAGACTCCGCATATGGGAATGTTTTTCCCCCAAACCTAAACTTGTCAACAGGTGCGGTTTTGAGCACAAAATCTTGCAAATTTAAAGGTACATCATGCACAAGGTCTAACTCAAAGTGAGTTTTGCTAAGAACAGGCAAACATACATATTCCAACTGTGGTTCCCTAAAGGTGTTATACTTTGATGCAAAATGGTCCAAGAGGACTTGGGAAGCACAAAGCTCTAGGCCTAAATTAGGCATTCTTAGAAAAGTTGGTTTTGCAATTTTGTTATAAACTATACCTAGGTTTGGTGGAGGAGTTTCAATTTGTGACTTAGGAGAGAGATTAGGTACATCTAAGTTGATTTCATGTATAAGATCATTTGCACCATCACACACTTTCCTAAAATCAGAAGAGGGTAAATCATGTTCACCTGCATAAAACAATTCATCAATCTCCATGTCATAATCGCCATCACTCTCATGCACAACATAACCAGGAGAGATATCATGCTGTAACCTAGGCATGGAATCGGGTACATGCATTGAATCATCTCGTGTCAAACACAATTGATTATTCCTAGGTCACAAACAGGTGGTAAAGCATGCTCATTTTCACAAAACACTTTCACAGGCCCCAAATTATCATCACATGTATGAATATTAGAAGAAGAAGCATCATTCATAGGGTTCACATAAGAGACGCCTAACGTCTCTGAACCAAAAGATTCCATCAAATTTTCTGCATGAACATGCTCTTCTAACATATCATATTCATCATCATCATCATCATAGCAAAAATGCATTTCCCTATTCAAATTTGTATTCCTAGTGTACTCATTTTCCTCTAGATTAGGTTCGTATTCAGTGTCAGTTGCATGAGTAGGAAGAGAAACACTATTTTCAAGATTTTCTTTATTAGGGACAACAATCATCCTATCATTAACTTCCCTCCATTCTTCTCTTTCTAAATGAATCAGGTTCATCTTTAAGAACATGTGAAGTTGTTCAATGGAAGGAGAGTCTTCAATAGTGGGTATCCTTGTTTCATATGAATGATCATTGCATGGTTGTGCACAGGGTTCACTAGATAAGGGATGATCATGCATTTTCCATCCAAGTATATCATTGTTTTGCTCTATGAGCTCTTCCATTATTGATTGCATACAAGGAGTTGGGGGGAGTATAACATTGTTCAACTTCCCACTGTGATGGATGATGCATGTGTGCATGGTTATCATGGCTTTCCCTAGAATGCCTAAACTCATGTAAGATGTAGCAAGATGCTCGACAGGTGGTCTAAGCTACCACATAAGGTACAAGCATACATTTCATAGTGCCTAGGGGATTAGATTGACGATTGCTCATGTAATTGCCTTTCCTTGCAGATACTTGAGCTTCTAATCGATCTAAAAGTGATGACCGAGTATGAGAAAGTTGTTCATTTTCAACCTTGGGTGGATGATAGATGTGCTCATAATGATTAGGGTATGTGGTCGGGGCCACAGGAGGCTCATAAAATTCCCTAAAATCACTATGGTATGTGGGAGTTCATACTGAGGCATGCCCGTAAAAGCAAGCTCTCCGATGGATTTGTTTGTATCCCAGCGAGACCAAAATCCTGACATGATTTAGCAACTCAAATTGAACTCAAAACCTAGTTTGGTTTATGTGGGCTTTGGTTTGTGTGGGATTTGGTTTATTGGGATTCGAGTTGGGTTTATGTGGGATTTGGTTTAAGTGGGCTTCAAGTTTGTGCAAATAGCTCATGCACCGAACAAGTTTGTACACATCCCAGAGAGATACAACCCACAAAAGAAAATGACACCTGATTCTAAGTGTAAGCCCAAAATGTTGCTTTTTGATGTCGCTAAGCCCAGCTGAATAGGTGTATTTCAGCCCAGATGATGTGGGATTTGTCTGTATGTAGAGCCTAGGTGGGTGTGGGCTGAAAGTTTTGTGCACAACCCCGGTGTGGGTTCAAGAGTCAAGAATGGGTACCAGCTCAAAGTGCTTACGCTTACGGCGGATATGTGGTGTGTGGGCTTGGTTCTACGCAGCTCGCTTAGTGAGTTCAAATACACAAGTTGTCACTCAATCAAAACTTGTACACAAATACGTAACAATGCAAGTCAAGCGATGCTCAAAGACCGCTTTATGTGCTGACCTAGTGGAACCGGGTTCTAACCCGCCTTTTGGTCTTAAAATTGTTGCACAAGGTTGTGTGCGGGTCGTCGCAAGCACATATTTGCACAAGCAAAGGAAACTCAATTGGGCACAACACGGAAGCGGGTTGGTAACACTGACTTGGTAAAGAGCACAAGACACACTTTAAGTGTACTCACAGGAAAATTGACACGGCAGACATTATCAACTTGTTCATAGATGCAATAAAGCAACAGATTTTTCAGAGATTTATGCAAATCGGTGACAGGGTCTTACAGATGTGGTTGAATCAGCACATGAACAACACAAAGATGCTCGGAGTCACACGAGATGAGTATATGGCTCAAGAGGATCGGTGACAAGTTTATGCAAATCGGGGTTTTGCGAGATGTCCGGGTTGTACGGGATTCTTTACTCGGCTCCACGGCTTCGGGGGTGGGCTCGGGCGGATTGAAGTTATGCAGGCAAACTGTCGGCCACGAGAACCACATTAGGGGGGGTATCATGGATCATTCATAGCTCTTTCACAGGCTAGTTTCAGGTTTCATATAAGCACAGGTTCCAAATTTATCACAGTGATGAATGCTCAGCAAGGCAACTAGTGCATTGTGCTGGCATGTCTCACAGGGTCAAGGTTATGCTCGATGGAAAGTTGCGGCAAAGGCTCTGGGGCCTGAAGTGGCTGGAGCTCGGGGTATGCAAAATAAGTAGTTACACAGGGTTGCACAGGGGAATGAGCATGGATCAGTTGACAGGGTTCACAGATGCACGGGTGCCACAAACGCCTATACAAGTAATCTTCAAGCACTCCTACACTAGATTTGACATGCCACGAAAGTGTCAACTGGGTAGTTGATATCAACAGCCCGGTTGATGTCCAACAGGTAAACTCGGGGTTTACGAGGCTTAGGATTAAAAGTGGGGAAGCAACTAGTCCACTGACTCCACTCTTCAAGGGCTAGCATTCCACACAATTTACTCAGATTTGGCTAACCTTAATGTTCATCCTCAAGCTCAATTTGGGCCGGAGTCGATGCTTGTTAAGGCACAAATCACAAACCACAAATGCGTATAATGAACAAGGTCATTGGTTTCCACAAGCATGCCTTACAACTCGTGGACATAGATGGTTCAAGGTGTCATGCTTATAATGATGTGACAAGCTCATAGATGTGATAGATTACGCATACACTCATACAACTCAGCACAAGGTCACAAGCAAGCATACATGCTATCAATTATTCATTCATTCAAGGTCTTAGCATGCTTATCATTCTATGAGTGAAAATGTGGTTAACAGTGAAAGAAATGCTAAGTGCACTGAAAGAACTTAGCTCAACAGTTCTATGGTGTCAACTTACTCAGTTGACTTCACCGAAGTTTGTCATAACCCGTTTGAGTGCTCATAACACTTAAAACTTCCTTGCCTCAGCCTTTCACAGCTTTGCAGGCACCTGTGAGCTCAAAAGGAGAGTTTAGTTCCCAGGTTTGTGCAGGTTAAAGCAGAGAATCCAATATTGATACTAATATAAACCTGAGAGTAATTTGACCGATCGGGATCAAGAGTCACAAGGCGGTGATGCTTATAAAGTTGTAGCTCGGTCAAAAGCTCAGGTGCAAAGTGAGTGTTACTACAAATGATTGTGTTATAATCTAGTCCGAGTAATCAACAGGCATCGATAGTGTAGACTATGATCTCCCAAGCCATAGCATGTGCAAAATGAGGGAAAGATAGGTTACAAGCTGCAAGAAACAATGAGCTACAACACAAAGGAAAACCAGCAATAACAGATGCAGATATGTACAGGATTCAAACACATATAATTAAGCTACAAGTAAAGAGTACTAAGCTAACTAAGATATGAAACAGATGGCATGATTTATGGTTACAAAGATCAGTTGGCTAAAATGCAGTGACAAAATGTAATGCAAGATGCAAGAAAGAAAAAGAGTGCGGTAAAAGGAAATTAACAAATATACTACACTAATACGGGGCTAAAAAATAATGATGATAATATGAGAATGCGATGGAGTTAAAGTAGACTAACCGAGATGCAATGAGAAAATGATGAGAATGCAAGCTAATGCAAGTGAGAAAAATTATCTAAAATGCAATGGTAAAGTTACAATATGCTAAGTTACACTAAAACAGGGTTACACGCAATAATAAGAAGGAATTATGTATAGGGTGAAATGAACTCAGTAAAGGCAGGCCAATGAACAACAGAGCAAACGCCAAGTCCCCGGCAACGGCGCCAAAAACTTGGTAGGCTGGATAATGTGTTTAGATTTTATGCCTACTTGTAATAACCGCAAGTGCACGGTGTCTAGTGTAAGACAGGCAAATAAATATTCCGAACCAAACAGAGACTTGTGGTCGAGAGTTGATCTAAAGGCTTGCTTACTGATTTTCTAGTGACGGTAACACAACCGAGGTTTTGTTGCCGACAGTACGGCTGATGATTTTCATGACTCTTGAATAGAAAACAAGGATGCAAATTAAAGAGCACTAGGGTCTTTGAATCCACCACTAACCTACACTTGTAAATTCAAATAATTATATTACTCTTGCCCTTATAACAGACATAAGGAGAAGTGTCAAGTCTTCCACTTACCTAAGGTATTTCACCAATGGAAGATTTAATCACAACTAAAGAATCAATCCAGAGCACTAACTCGTCTAATTAAGCACAAATTAGTCAAGAGATTAACAAAGTCTCTAAAGCATGAGTTGTAGCACAATCAATACGCTTTTATTCTAACTACAATGGATGCCCGACATACATTGTGAGAGCAAAGTATTGAGCACTAAGATTAATTCTATCCTGAATACAGTTTAAGCATTCAAGAGAAATATAAATAACATGAATCACATAGCGAAAAGCTAGGGCTTCATCTAAACCTAAAGCAATTAAACTTAGAAACATGGTTGAGTGCAAATCAAACGTAATTAAACCTAAATTGGTGCTCTCGCTAGCCTGGGCATCCCCAAAAAAACATCCTCTACCTCTTCTTTTATACATGCAACAACACAAACCCTAATTCTTTTTAAAACGAAATTAAAATAAAATTCTCTCACCCACTGCCTACGAATCACTTCTTCCTTCACACTCTCTTGAGCTCCATGTCAAGTTGTCAGTGAAAAACCCTAGTTCTAGTTTTCTTTCTGTTAGCTTCTATGGTTGAGAGAAGCTAAGAGATAAAGAAAACTAGCCCTATAGAGGCAGAGCGGTAGGAGGTGGTGCTGACTCTGGACACAGGTCGGTGTCGGAGAGATGGTGGAGGAGATGGTTGCTCGCCATGGTCGGGAGAGAAAAGAAGAGCAGAGGGATGGAGAGCTTTGCTGTGGTCGGGGTGAGGGGAAAGAAGAGAAGAAAGAGAATAAGAAGAGAGGAAATGAGTTTTCTCGATAGGGTATAGGGTTAGGTCGTTTCGTTGTGAGGCAGGGACATCGATATTTGATGAGAACGTCGGAGCGACCGTTGGATTTAGCTGGGGAGGATCTGAACGGCTGAGTAAGTGTTGGGTTGTTTTGGTGTTGAGCGGAGACATCAAGAGTCGATGCGCGTGGAAGCAGCGAGCGTTGGATGTGGGAGAAAGAAATCTCAATGGCTCAGGGTGAACGGGCTCGGATCCGGGTCGCGGGTCTTGGATAGCTTGGGCCCATGTCTTGTAAATTGTTGCAACTGATTCGCGCGCGGGCTTTGGCTATCTGCTCCATAGATGCTCGTCTCCCATGCTCTTTTGGCTTCTCAATTTCTCCGAGCTTTATTTATTACCTAAAAAACACAAAATTAATTAGTACAAATATTTATTCTTGAAAACAAAGAAAATACAATTTGGGATAATATCTCGATTTCTCTGAGCACAAAAGATGAGTTAAATGCCAATAAAAAGGTGTATAATTATGCAATATTTGGCACTCATCACCAAGGCGGAGTGCGTTCGGCATGGCGCGGGTAGCTTGGGCTAGGTGTGGCTGGGATGATTTGCCATTGGCGCGGAGGTGCGGCTAGCATGGTTGGCATGCTTTGGCGCGTTTGGTGTGACTAGCATAACAAGGGCCAAGGCAGAGTGCGTTCGGCATGGCGCGGCTAGCTTGGGCTAGGTGTGGCTGGCATGATTTTCCATTGGCACGGAGGTGCAGCTAGCATGGTTGGCATGCTTTGGCACGTTTGGTGTGACTAGCATAGCTAGGGCCAAGGGAGAGTGCGTTTGGCATGGCGCGGCTAGCTTGGGCTAGGTGTGGCTGGCATGATTTGCCATTGTCACGGAGGTGCGGATAGCATGGTTGGCATGCTTTGGCGCGTTTGGTGTGACTAGCATAGCTAGGGCCAAGGCAGAGTGTGTTTGGCATGGCGCGCTAGCTTGGGCTAGGTGTGGCTGGCATAATTTGCCATTGGCACGGAGAGTGCCGGCTAGCATGGTTGGCATGCTTTGGCGCGTTTGGTGACTAAGCATAGCTAGGGCCAAGGCAGAGTGCGTTTGGCATGGCGCGGCTAGCTTGGGCTAGGTGTGGCTGACATGATTTGCCATTGGCACGGAGGTGAATTAGGGTTTTGCTCGTTGTAACCCTAATTTAAAAAAAATACCCCTTATTAATTACTGACAACATGTATTAAATGTTCTAATAAATGTGTCACCGGTGAGATTAGGTTATTTGGGGGTTTTCGATTTTACCCTTTGTTTAAAAACCACCATCAACATTACCAATGCTGTCATTGTCTTATTTTAGGAGGCATATGCAGTCTAGTTACCTATGGGGTACCCTGTTTTACAACCACCACCAATGTCAGCCGGCGGAGTCGGTTACATCTCCATGCCATGAATTCCGGTCTTTCTAGATGTCAAGTGGTAAATGGAGTCTCTGCAACAGGAAATCTTCACCGAATTCGAGTAAACTCGGGCAATAAGTAAGAACTTAGTCACTTATTCTCTCATGTCTTATATGTTCCATGTACTGTTTCTTAACTTCGGTTCCAGCTTTCGTATTTGTAAAGTAAGATTCAGTTGTGAAGCAAACCTACTGAAACTTGTGGTTGAGTGGATACCATAAATGTAATAACTTGCAAACACCTTGTTTACTACAATGTTTAATGGTTAAGTAGACACAATCTTCTTAATCCACAACTACTTTTGCTATCAGGCAAGATTATTATATTAATGCAAGTCGTAAACCCATGCTTTGCCATGTTGATTCTATTTTTTGTCTGGTTGATTTTATACCTAGTGTTATTATAAAGGTTGAATACATGAATTTAAAATATACATATTTTTATTTATTTATTAATTTTTTTTGGTTCTCATTATCTATCTTGATATATTGTGATGACTAACCATATGCTCATATGAAAAATTGGGTCTTCTAATTCTTCGACAATGGTATATGAAGGTTCAAAATATATAATAAGGTGCAGAAATCTGCCAGAATTATAGTCAGAATTTATTTATTTTTTATTTGGAATTATCGTCAGAATTTATTTTGTTTTCGCCTGTAAAAAGGTTTGCAACGTATATAAGTGTTGCTCAAATTAAAGTAATACGTCGCCTAAATTATTGTAACCGTTGCACAAATTAAAGAATCCGTTGCTCAAAAAAAGTTGGTAAACTTTTTGACCAACGTTTTTATGCGTTGCACAAATTAATTTTCCCACCGGATTTTCACGTTGCAAACAAATTTGCTACACCACATTGCCAACGGATATACACGTTGGTGAAATTCATTGCAACACCTATATCTGTCGCAAATCGGATGTTTTGGTGTAGTGAGAAGATGAATGGAAATATAATTTTTTTCTTTTACTTCGTCTTCCTCATCAAGCTCTCTGTAAATCTTCATCCTCTGCATTTTTCTTCATCTTTGGTTCTTACAAGCTTATCTATCTGCTACTGCTTTCATAGAGTCACCAAGGTTAGTTTGCTTTTTCTTCTTCGATTTTGCTGGAACCGATCTTACTTTGATGACTTCCCTAACTAATTTTATTATCTTTTCCAATTCCCATAATGATTTTGTTTCAGCAAAAGCAACTCTTCCACCAAATTCATGGTCCCAAACCCTAAGGTTTCCAAAAGCTCGCAACATAAAGTTGTTGTAGTCAAAAGAAAGCCTGCGAATACCAAGGTAATAAGAAACATCTTTTCTTTAATAACAATATTGTTGCCTCTATTTCTTATTTGAGTTGATATTCGCAAGATGATGAAGAAATTAATATATCCAACAAAAAATCTCGCAAAATAAAGACTGTTATTTCTTCCATTTCATTTCCTGATTTCAAACCTCTAGCACCTTCTCTTACAACTCCGCTAGATGAGTCCTTATTACTTACTGCTCCTTCCCATGAAAATATCGCTTCAGATGTCATCCCCTCAACTAACCCTTCTGCGAATGAAACCCCTTCTTTTCCCCTTGCAAATTCCGCAAAGATGGATTCTCCCGCAACCTCACTTATTGAGTCTTTTCGATATTCACCTGGGAAGAATGTATCTATTGTGAAAGATGATTCAGTTCCCATAACTTCAACCCTTACTACATCTTCATCCTAAATCCTTTCTGTTAAGAACTAGCATTTGGAAGGAGTGGACATCGCCTTTAGTATTTTTTCTGATGCTATTAATGATGCTCGAAGGTCTTCTGTTGATCCTCTCAAGCTTAATTTCTACGAAACTTTGGGTAAATATTCTAATTCTGAAAAAGCATCTTCGCGAACATCTTTAGAAAAAGTAATTCAGTATTTGAAGGAAAATCTCCAAGCTATGACTTTGGAATGTAATGATCTTCGCCTCAAAAATCAGAAGCTTGAGAATGTTTCGCTGGATTGCGAGAATCTTCGCATAAAAAATGACGAACTGAAAGGTATGATTTTTTTTTTTCAATTTTCTTGTTCGTACGTTAAGTTTTAATTCAGAAACAAATAATGGAGAGATACGAATTTCAATATGCCGCTGAAGAAGCTCGTGCTGACAAAGAAGCTTTGATGAGCCAATATAGCCAATTAGATAATCTTTACTCGTATTCTATTGATCAAATTAACAACCTTTCTAACGAGAATACCCAACTAGTTCAAGAGCAAGAAGTATTAAGTATCAAGTTATCTCAACTCTCTTATTTATTAACTAAAGCTAACTTGGAGATTGAAACTCTGTCAGATGAAAATGGAACCTTGTATCAAGAGAAACAAATCCTCCTAAACAAAGTAGCGATATATTCGCAACAACTTAATATACGTCAAAAAATATGTGATGAACAAGAGCGATCTCTTCGCTCGTTAAAGAATCAACTTAAGGAAGTAACTGAATCGTCTATTGCTGAGAAGAATAAACTCATCCAAGGTAGAGTAGCTTTGAGCTTAAAGGCAAACCAACTTAAAGAGCAACATACTCAATTAGAAGACTCCTATGCTTCCTTAGCGAAGAAAAATGCTTTACTTATCTCTAATGAGAAGAATTTTCGATCTCGCTTGAAAGGTTTGATCGGGGATAATTTTGATGGTGCAATGAACCACTTGGAGAATAATAGTTTGGCTTTAGCTCAATATCTTATTTCACTGAAGGAAGGTAGTCATAAGAATCTGACTGCCTCATCCACTTTTACATGCTTAATTATTTTTGTAATATTCTTCTTACGCGAATTTCGCTATAACAATCTTTTGTGTTTTTACTGTTTGCAGAATCTGAGAGAAACCTTCATTCTTCTATATCTTCTTTGGAATCGAAATTGGACAAGATTCGCAAGGAGAATGCGATACTTGCTACTACTCTTGCTCATTCTCGCGATCGTGCAGAAAGAAGATTTGACTACCTTCATCATTTTAAAGATATCGAAAGTAGGAATCACTAGAAAGCACTTCTTCTCCAAGTTCATCTCAAGGCTGAAGTTCTTGTAAATGGCATTTTACTAGATAAATCACTTACTCTTACAAAATTTATGCATCTTGACGTAGATGCTGATGAAGTTCCTCGCGAACCTGACAGTGATTTTTACTTCGAAAGTGATGATGAAGCTACTCTTGAAAATTATGAAGAAAATGAATCCATCAAAGAAGTTAATGCTGGAGATAATCAAGATGGAAAACAAGCTGGGATGGACCAAGAGAAAGAGAAAGCTTGCGAAGAAGAGATGATTTTGGAAAATCATCCACCAATCCCTCTTGGCGAATCATATGTGGAATCTGAAGTTCTTCTAGTTACTTAGTTTTTAACTCCTTAAGTTGTTTTATTCTCGCTTTACTACTCTTTCAAATAATGTACTTTCATGAATCTTGAAATTCATTTATCTTTTTAATACCTCCTTATTGGCGAGATAGATAATACATCTTCTTTATTAATTCCCATACTTGCCTCTCATTATCTATTTTGCGAAAACTGAGTCTGTCTCTTGCAAAATATTTAAATAGTTAATTTGTATAAGTTCATTTTTTTTGTGTGTGCGTCAATTTCGCATGCGCGTTCTTATTTTTCTGTAAAATTACGCTATCAAATATATCTTGGAATTTTCCAAAATTCCATTTAGTATTATTCTCTTATGTGGTCTTATTTTGCCTTCCTAAGTAAAGGTCTTATTTTGCCACTATTTATATTTGCGAAAAAATCGCAGGACGTCTTTACATTTTCATGTAATGACCTCTTGATCTTGCCTTATCATTTTCTTGCCTTACCTCAGCAGGATAATTTTCATGCGACAATATGACAGGCCTAAATATTCTTACGAAATAAAGCTCCATGAAATTGCCGTCTTGCGACGAAATCGCAGGACGTCTTTACACTTTCATGCACTGACCCATTGATCTCGTCTTATCTTTCTCTAGTATTATTACCTCTCTAGGATCGTTGCACAAATATGACAATCCTTAATACTCCCGTGAGTAAAAAGCCTCATGACATTTGCGTCTTTGACACTTATCAGCTCCCTAATGGAGGGTGCCGCCCTTATCATCCCCCCTGGTTGCCCCTTAAAGGAGGCGTACCTCTACCATAAAAGGTTGGCTCCTCCCATCTGGTCTTAAAAACAACCAGTTGTTTTCACAGCCTTTTATACCTTCGACGATATGGCTCATGGTTACAAGACCGCACCCTAAGTGGGGTTTTCTTCGGGCCGAGTGCATCATAGCCAAGACTTGCCAAGAATGGCCAGGTACGCTTCCAACCCCCCAGGCACTCTTGGCTCAACCGTGTACCTCGGCGCCTTGATCGAGTTCTGCACTCCTTATGAGAGACCTTCTTACCTTAGTCGCCCAACCTAAGTCATAAGCTTAAGATATCCAAGGCGCATGTCCTGGATGGGTTTAATAACCTCAAGTCTCTATGACCCAGGTTCCGGGGCGGTGTAACCTTTCTCTGAGCCATGTAATAGGTCTCCCCTTCAATGACACACTTTAGGTCTTACATTTACCTCTTGCGAATTTTTATTCGCGAACTAGGTGTACGCCAAAGTTGGGTGCCTCTATCATTTTTATTTTTGTTTATTCTTGTATTTTCTTTTATTTTCTTTGGCAAAGTTCATAAATCTTGCGAAATTATCGCACATCTTTCATCTGTTTTGTCTGATTCATTTTATGCAAAATTATCGCATATTTGTTTCGATAAAAATAATTTCTGCGAAATTTTCGCATTTTTCATTATGTAAATATAACTTCGCAACTTTGAAATTTCTTGTTTCTTTTTGCTTCCTGGTGATTTCCGCCAAATCTGTTACGGGTAATATTTCTTTAGATACAATCTATTCCATGGCCTATCAAACTTATGACCGGTGTCTTTTCCCTCAGGATCCATCAGTCTATATGCCCCTGTTCCAACTATTTCTTTAATAATGTAAGGTCCGTCCCATTTGTTTTCTAATTTTACATCATTTCCTCGCTGATACACTGGTATTTCTCGCAGAACCAAATCTCCTAGTTGAAACTCTCTTATCTTAACTCGCTTATTATATTCTCGAGCTAATCTTCTCTGATAGTTTTCCATATGTTGTAGAGCCTTCTCCCTATCTTCTTCTAAATCATCAAGTTTTGATAAAATCATATCCGTGCTTAGATTTTTCTCCCATGCTTCTCTTTTTGTAGTGGGAATAATGACTTCAGTTGGTAGCACTGCTTCAACTCCATATGTTAAACAGAAAGGTGACATTCCTGTAGCTTCTCTCCTAGTTGTGTTATAATCCCAAACTGCATTAGGCACCTGTTCACACCATGCTTTATTATGTCCCTCCAACTTCTTCTTCAACGTATCAACAATTGTCCTATTTGTTGCCTCTTCTTGTCCACTACTTTGTGGATATAATGGTGTGGATTTCCCACACTTTATCTTAAATGCATTAAGCAACATTTCTATATTCTGCCCTTCGAATTTTTTCCATTATCGTACACCAACTATGCGGGAATTCCAAATCTACAAATGATGTTTTTGAATATGAAAGTGAAAAAGTCTTTTCGCGGATATGTTGTATCTTGCCTTTATACGCCCACTTTGTGAAATAATCACATTGCGACAATCAAATATCTTCTTTGCCCGGCAACTGGTAAAAATGGTCCCACATTGTCTAAACCGCACTTTCCAAAGGGCCACACGCTTGTTGAAGATGATAAATGTGCTCCTTGTGCATGTATTCTCTTACCGTGCCGCTGGCACTCTTCGCAATGTTTTGATACTTCTTTCGCATCTCCATGCATGTACGGCCAATAATATCCTTGCGTTTTCGATTTGTATGCCAAAGATCTTCCTCCACTATGATTACCAAGATCCTCATAATGTAACACTTTCATTATTTCCTCTCCTTTTTTTCGTGTCAAGCATCTAAGAGAGAGTCCATTAAATGACCTTCGATACATTACCCCATCTATGAGTTCGTAATTCGTCGCACGACTCTTTAACTTATGTACCTCCAATATATTCCTTGGTACTTCTCCTCTTTCCAAGTATGCATGAAGTTCAGTTTTCCAATGTGCGACTTTATTCGCCTCTCCATCTTCCACACCTTATACTATCATCACATCTACTTCTTCCTCCTCTTTTTTGTTGATTGATGACGAAAGAAGCGTCTGTATATTTATTCATCTCGCAGTCGGATCTACCATCATGCTTGGGATAAAAGCAAAGGCATCTGCTAATATATTATCCTTCTTTGACATATGCCTCCACTTTATTTGTGGATTTTCGCTGACAATTCCTCAACAAGCCTTTTGTATTTCTTCAATGAGGGTTCATTTGTAGTGTATTCTCCTTTTATTTGACGAATGACTAACTGCAAATTGCTAGTGACTCTTGCATTTTCTAATTTCATATCTATTGCGAGTCGTAAAGCATGCATCACTGCTTCATACTCCATTTCATTGTTAGTAGATGTGAACTCCAATCTAAAGGAAAATGCCATCTTTGTTCCTTATGGTGAAATCAAGACAATTCCAATTAACTTACCTTCTCCATTTGATGATCCATCCACCAATATTTCCCATCTATCAGGATCTGTCAACAAGTCTCTTGGAAACTCATGTTGTTCTTCTATTTCCATCATCTCTTCCACTGCTTCATCATTTTCTAATATAAATTCTGCAAAAAAATTCACAACAACTTGTGACTTCGGCGAAGATAATACTTCATACTTAATCTTAAAATGCCCCACTTGAGCATTCCATCTCTCGACCCTGCCTGATATCTTTGAATTAGTCATTACCGACTAGATTGGCACCTCTGTTAATACCATTATTCTATGGGCTTGAAAGTATATGCGAAGCTTAAAGGCTGCATAAACTAATGCCAATATTAGTTTTTCAATCTTCGAATAGTTCTTCTCTGCTGCATTGAATGTCTTGCTAATGTAATAGATCGGCTTTTCTACTCCTGCGTCTACTCGCAACAAAACGACACTTAAAGCATGCGAAGTGGTCGCAAGATAAATCAACAATTCTTCCCCTGGCTCTGCTTTTTGTAAGATGGATATATTCATCAAGTGATCCTTTATCCCTTGCAATTCTTTCTCGCATTCATCTGTCCATCTAAATTTCGTTCCCTTCTTGAGTATATTGAAGAAATGCTTGCATTTGTCTGATGATCGCGAAATGAATCTTCCCAGCGAAGCCAAGAGTCCATTTAATTTCTGTACATCTTTCACTGTTGCTGGTTTTGGCATGTCGCGAGCTGCTCGCAACTTCTATAAATAAACTTGTATTCCTTCTTTTGACAAAATGTATCCTAAAAATTTTCCTGACGCAACACCGAAAATACATTTTTCAGGATTTACTTTGATGTTGAACTGCCGCATATGTAGAAAAATTTCCTTCAAATCTTGCACATGATCTTTAGCTTCTTTACTTTTCACCAACATGTCATCCACGTACACCTCTAATGTCTTATGAATCCATTTCGCAAACACCTTCTCTACCATTCTCTGATATGTCGCTCCAGCATTTCGCAAGCCAAATGGCATTTTTGTGTAACAATATAATCCTCTTGGTGCGAAAAAGGCAGTATGCTCCTGATCTTCTTCAGCGAGAGGAATTTAATTGTAACCTTTATATCCATCTAAAGAAGACATTCTATCATTCCCTGCCGCTGATTCGACCAATTGTGGGATGTCTGGTAAGGGAAAACTGTCCTTTGGACAAGCTTTATTTAGATCTCTGAAATCTATGCAAATTCTTATCCCATTATTTTTCTTAGGTACCACTACCATATTTGCAATCCACTCTGGATATTTTGCTTGCCGTATAATTCCTGCATCCAACATCTTTTGCAATTCTTCTTCTATTTGAGGATGATATGTTGTTGCTATTTTTCTTATTCTTTGTTTGAATGGTCTTGCATTTTTGTTAATTTCCAAATGATGACACGCAACCGAAGGATCTATCCCAGGCATTTCGTCCATGTTCCACGCGAAGACGTCTTTGAATTCTCGCAAGAGATTAATTGTCCTTTCTTCTTCATCTGCATCCATTTTAGTTCCAATCTTTAACATCTTTAACTCTTTTTCAGTTCCAACATTTACTTCTTTTGTTGGTTCCGCTGCTGTGTAGGCCGTCTTTGACTCTCCTATTGGTGTTTGCTCTTTTATTGTTTTAATCGGTTTGTCTCCTCCTTGCGAAATTTCGCTTGGTATTCCTTTTCCTTCTTTTTCTTTTATCATGCAAATTCTAAATTCTTCTTTTTTCCTTGCCTCTTTCGACATTTTCCAGCGAATTTTTCGTTTCTTTGAACGTCCTTCATAATTTTCTACTTTCAACTGATGACACATTTTCGCATCATTATCATCTCCTCTAATTTCACCTACTCCACTAGGCATAGGAAACTTGATATACTGATGCAATGATGCTGCTACCGCTTTAATTGCATGTATCCATGGTCTTCCCAATAGCATGTTGTAAGGTGACTCCATATCCACCACACACAATGTCACTTGTGTTTCAATTTCTCCTTTAGGTTTTGTTGTAATTTTACCAAAACCATAGATATGATATGTTGAACAAGTCATATCTTCATCTTTTTATCCCATCCCTTTGAATGCATGGTAGAATATTATGTCGACTGAACTTCCTGTATCTACTAGAGTTCTGTTCATCGCCCATTCTTCTATAGGCTCCGCTAGTTCATTCTTCTCTTTACGCGCTGCAGTTACTGTAATTACCAACGGAGCTGTGTGATTTAATTTTTCTCTCGGTATTTCTGCTGTTGTGAATGTAATTTTCTGTTTTTCCCACTCCTTGAATAGTAGCACCTTTTCTACTGTCATAATCTTCTTTCCTTCAAAATCTCGTTTATGTATTCTTCCTTTGAGATTTTCGTGAAACTCATTAATCATTGTCTTCGTTATTAAGCTACATTCCAATTTCCTACCGTCTTCCTTTATTTTCATTATCTTTTCCTCAATCAGTTTACTGACTTTCTTCACCATCTCTTTTGATTTCAATATTATGTTATACACCTCACAGATTCTTCACCAACCGCTTCAAATTCTATCAAATCATAATATCCTCCTTCAATCTTGTTTTCAGATAATATTCAAATTGGTGTTCCCTGTTTCTAGCCCCAATATGTGGTTGCAGGATTTCCTACAACCACACCCCTCCAAGATTATACAATGCTCTAATCAAATTCCATGATCAATTAACAAAATTTTATTTATTTTTATGAAGAATCTTATAAGAGTAATATGAATAAAAGGAAATCAAAATAGCTCTAGACTTTCTCTCTCCTATTTGTCCTCCTCTATTTCTCCAAAAAGATCTCTCTCATCTCAACTCTGCTTGGTCATTTATATAGGATATTACATAGTGGATGACAGCTAAGCCAACCTTTATTTTCGGATCTGATCTGCGTCAGTCTCGCAATCTTACAAGGGTTTTCTTCGCAAGTTATCTTCAATCTCGCAAAATCTTCACACTTTCCTCATGATTAGGCTGACGTCATTCGCTACATCACTTCTCTATCACTCTGCGATGGCCTTCGCAAACACCTTTTAATTATAATTTCGCTAGGACATAACTGTTGCGAGATTCTGCTCCTACACTTTTAACATTTTTGATGTGAGTTTTAATGCCTACTAAAACACCGTCGCCACGGTGGGGAGAGCCGACCGCAGAAAAACGAAACACCACTAATTACATAACGCGTTGTACATCTTTTTTTTGTCGGAATGTTATTTTTGAGGCATAAATATCGTTTTAGTGGTTGAATAACCAAATTAGTGGATGCATGAACCAAAATACGATTGTATAATAAACTGTATGCATCTTTTTTTGGTGGAATGATATTTTTAGGCATATACTATTTCCGTTTCAGGAAAAAAATACTACTTTCACGGTTTCATTTTCGCCTAAAAGCAGGCCAATATGACGGCATAATGTGCTATGCATATGTTGCCGTGGTTTGCATAATGACTATGCATTGAATTTTCGAAAATTGTGCCTAAAGTGAAAGTATTATTTTTCGTAAAACGGAGGGAGTGCATCATTTTATTTGCTGCAACAGAATATTAGTTGATGCATAAGCCAAAATATGGATGCATAATGTGTTGTGTATCCTTTGTGGTGGTTTGCATATTGTTGCTTTCAATTTTAAACACCTCCGAATATTTCTTAAAAACTATAAATTTGAGATAAAATTTGTAAAATTCTAAGACACGCATTTTTAGATATTTTATATTCTAGTTAGCTTTCCAATTATACATCTGAAAACATAAGATACATAATAGTACAGTAAAACTTCGATAAATTAATAGCCTTGGGACCGTAGAAAATTATTATTTTAGCGAAGTTATTAATTTATCGAGTTAAAATTTAGCCTGTACAAGACTAGTTGGGACCGAAGAATTTTATTATTTTAGTGAAGTAATTAATTTATCGAAGTTCTACTGTATTTGGACCAAAAAGAATGGATATTTTTGATTTTTCATCCCGAACAATTCCCAATCTTTTGTATGAGTGATAACTTACATTTTACAAGTGACCCTATAGAAGGTCCTCCCTCCCTCGCTTTGCTCGGTCGATCGGCCCAAAAATGAGAGCATAGTTCTCATCAGTCTTTACATTTTTTCTGTATACATTTAATTGCTCTACAGTGTAGTGGAGAGGTGTACTGGTACAGCTCTGAACTAATTTTGTTTATTCTGCGAGTTATTGTTTTTTGCTCTCCCTAGTCAACTAATACTAATCATGGCGATTTATGGAAACCTCTAGGAGTGAGCCAAATGTAATCCTGCTATGTCAGTTATATGATTGAATGAAAAATTCAACAGGGAAGTATCCG
>JAJJWW010014515.1:0-15052 GCA_023531295.1 Papaver armeniacum | reverse complement strand
GAATCATGAGCCAGCTACTAGCCCTATTACTTTTATTCTCGTTTACCAACTCTTAACCCAATGTAGATGCTGTGGTGTGGTGGTTAAACACAGAGGCAGATACTATACTTCTTTTATTTAGCTATATACTCTAGTGTGCCAAATTTATAATCGGCATTTGGAAACTTAAATTTTTTATTATCTTATAAGTTTAACGGGTTATTAATTTTGCACACCGGTCCAAATCGGACCAATTGGCAAAAAATATATTATTTTAGTGAAGATATTAATTTATTACGAATAAATTTAACAAAGTTCTACTTACTTTCTGTTTATGGGTAAAAATCGTTTCCGCCGATTTCGGTAAATTCGGTAGATGAGTGAGAAACTGGTTTAAACCCTAAACAAATGGGCTGCACGTGAGCACTTTCTAGATTCGAGAGATCAATCTGTACAAGTCCGGCCTAAACCAAGAAATGGTCGTTCAGGACTTGCTTCTGGCCACAAACCGGGAGGAGAAGGGTTGATTTGGGGAGGGAAGCAAAGAAAGGTGTTGAGACCAGAATAATTGCAGGAGAGTAGTGTCTCGACTTGTTTCGAAAGTGAAAGCTTCTAAGCTTGCAAGAGATGAAAGCTTTTTGGAGAGCTTGCAAAGTTGCCTTTTCTCGAGAGTGTTGTATTTTTCTCCCGACCGAGACTTGTTGTCTGGTGGAAATAGGTAAGACCTATTTATACAAGTCGAGGTCAAACGTACCACTGGCCTCATGAAGGAAGAGAGTAAAGGGTGAAATAATGGGAGGAGGTGGTAACCGCATGGTGTTTATGAGTGAAAACATTTTCACCATTATTTCCTCATTTATTTGACCGCTTTATTCCTATTCACGCTTTCTTAATGTGAGCGTAGTGTACGACGCATGCTGTGACCGCAAAACCAAAACCCTAGAAAGCATCCCCCGGTTTGTGTTGATGTCTCGAGTGTTGGTTGCACCTTGAGTGCAAGTGGCGCCTTAGAGGCGCGTGTGGCATGTGCCACTGTAATGTGTGGAATGCCTTTGTTGCGGGTTGCACCTTGAGTGCAAGTGGCAATGCCGTAGTCGCTAGTGGCATGTGTGGCATGTGCAGAATGCTTTGGTGGTAGGTTGTACGTTGAGTGTAAGTGGCAATGCCAGAGCTGCTAGTGGCGTGTATGGCAAGTGCCAATGGCGTGTGCGGAATGCCTTGATGGTAGGTTGCACGGTTTGCAAGTTAGGCTACCAGCGTGCGTGTTTGGCATGTGTCAATGGCACGCATGGTCATTAGGGCTATGTCCTGGTAGGAAAAGCTACCAGCGAGCATGTTGGCATGTGCCAATGGCATGCATGTCCAATTTGGGTCGCGTCCTGGTAGGAAAAGCTACCAGCGAGCGTGTTGTCATGTGCCAATGGCATGCGTGGACAATTTGGGTTGCGTCCTGGCAGGAAAAGCTACCAACGAGCTTGTTGGCATGTGCCAATGGCATGCGTGGCCAATTTGGGTCGCGCCCTGGTAGGAAAAGCTACCAGCGAGCGTGTTGGCATGTGCCAATGGCATGCGTGGCCAATTTGGGTCGCGCCCTGGTTAAAAAAGCTACCAGCGAGCGTGTTGGCATGTGCCAATGGCATGCGTGGCCAATTTGGGTCGCGTCCTGGTAGGAAAAGATACCAGCGAGCGTGTTGGCATGTGCCAATGGAATGCGTGGCCAATTTGGGTCGCGTCCCCGGTAGGAAAAGCTACCAATAGCGTGTTGGCATATGCCAATGGCATGCGTGGCCAATTTGGGTCGCGCCCGGTAGGAAAAGCTACCCGAGCGTGTTGGCATGTGCCAATGGCATGCGTGGCCAATTTGTCGCGTGGCTACCAAACAGCGTGTGCCAATGGCATGCGTGGCCAATTTGGCCTAGGTTGCATGGTTTACAAGCTTAGGTGCGGGCGCTACTTTGGCATGGCGCGGCTAAGGCCAAGGTAAGGGTGCTTGGCTTGGCGTGACGTGACTAGTGTAGTTAGGGCCAAGGTAGAGTGCGTTTGGCATGGCGCGGCTAGCTCGGGCTAAGTGTGGTCGGTAGGATTTGCCATTGGCACGGAGGTGCGGCTAGCATGGTTGGGCTTTGGTTTGTGGGGCGGCATGATTTTCCATTGGCACGGAGGTGCGGCTAGATGGTGGGCTAGGTGCGTTTGGGTGGCATGATTTGCCATTGGCACGGAGGTGCGGCTAGCATGGTTTGCATGATTGGGCGTTTGGTGTGGTCGGCATGATTTTCCATTGGCACGGAGGTGCGGCTAGCTTGGGCTAGGTGTGGCTAGCATGATTTTCCATTGGCACGGAGGTGCGGATAGCATGGTTGGCATGCTTTGGCGCGTTTGGTGTGACTAGCATAGCTAGGGCCAAGGCAGAGTGCGTTTGGCATGGCGCGGCTAGCTTGGGCTAGGTGTGGCAGGCATGATTTGCCATTGGCACGGAGGGGCGGCTAGCATGGTTGGCATGCTTTGGCGCGTTTGTTGTGACTAGCATAGCTATGGCCAAGGTAGAGTGCGTTTGGCATGGCGCGGCTAGCTTGGGCTAGGTGTGGCTGGCATGATTTTCCATTGACACGGAGGTACTGCTAGCCTAGGCTAGGTGTGGCTGGCATGATTTACCATTGGCATGAAGGTGAGGCTAGCATGGTTGGCATGCTTTGGCGCGTTTGGTGTGACTAGCATAGCTAGGGCCAAGGCAGAGTGCGTTTGGCATGGCGCGGCTAGCTTGAGCTAGGTGTGGCTGGCATGATTTGCTATTGGGACGGAGGGGAATTAGGGCTTTGTTCGTTGTAACCCTAATTTGAAAAAATACCCCCTATTAATTACTGACTACATGCAATAAATGTCCTTATAAATGTGTCACCGGTGACATTAGGTTATTTGGGGTTTTACGATTTTACCCTTTGTTTACAAATCACCATCAACATTAAGTTATTTTGGGGTTTTACAAATTATCAACAAAGATTTTACCCTTTTTTATTTAAAAACCACCATCAACATTAAGTCCCTTGAGTTGCTAGCTCGCAAATGGGAAGCACTTTACAAAAAATACTAAGTTTTAGCTTTGTTGCTTGCCAGGTGTCCCGTAAGCATAAGATGCAAATTATTCACTGATTAAGCATTAGGATGCACATGTTTGTGGTAGTTTGCTAATCCAGTAAAGATCTTGTTAAAAACGACATTTCGTGAGGAAATATATTTATTACACCGAATCTTTCCAACATCATTTATTCATTCAAAAAATAATTACAAGGTCTAAATTTATTACATTCAAGTCTTAACACCACAAAAATTCAAGTCTACCCAACAAATTTTTGAAGGTTATAAATAGGGATTAAGTAACATTTCTTCACTTGCAGGAATTTGGATGTGTTTTAAATGTAATCCTTGCTTCTCCTCCCAAATAAGTGACATGATATCCCGATCCCAAAGTGTTATAATATCGGTATAGAATGAACTGTTATGCGACAAAAGAGTTGTCCCATAGGGAGCTAAGATTTTAAAAACCATGCAAAGTGATACAACATTTCGTCACATTTCATAAGGATACAAGATAACAAAGTCATTGGTACCTATTCTCACTTCGATCATCTCCGGTTAACCGTCGTGAGGAATTTAGTCATTTGTACCGATCGAGCTTGAGAGTGCAGGCTTTGTCTCCACAAGGAATTGAAAAATAAAGAAAATTTAGTTTATATTAGATACCAAGCGGGACACCGTTAACAGTTAGTATAAAGGAAGGCTGTGTGCTTAGATAAAGTCCATGTGGAATTTATCGGGAAAAGTTTGGCATGCTGATTTAATTGATTTAACAAAGGAATCAAGGCCCCAAATGGGAAGTTGATAGCGACTTTTTTTTTTTTTTAAAGAAACAAGAAATTGTTAGTCTCAAGCCCTATTTTCTTACACATGGAAAGTAACGTGACAAATAAGAAATGATATTAAAGAAACTCCACTTTATGGGAACATCATCACTTTGAATCGAAGTGCCACAAAGATGCTATGCTCAATGACCATTTTGGTATTCTCTGAGACTCAGGCAATGTTCATAAAATCCAAAGCCAAAACCCATTCAAAATCAAAATCATGATAAATTAGTGGAACAAAAGAAGGGAAAACCAAAATGTTTCACTAAATCATTATTTACTTAATTAATTGTACTCCAACATAAAGAAGGGGAAACCCAACTCAGAGCAAGTATCCACCGGTTGTGGAAAGTCCTCCCTCTCAAGAAACCGAACAAAACGAGGAACTACACCACGATGGATCACTTCATCAATCAAAAGTCTTGGGTTTCTCCGTGTAGTGCATAAGTTCATTGGATTTTGGATCAGCCACCAATTCGCCAACCTCACTCACATCGAGTCAGATTCACCAAAACCTCAATACGAGAAGTTGGAAGCATTTATGTAATGTTTGAAACTCATTTTCCAAAAATAAAACAGTTCATGGAAAAATCGTCCTTATCCCATACTATTTTTATGCGCATTTGCAAGTTCAGTTAAATTCGATCATCATAGAAGCGGAAAAATCATCAATTCAAGTAATTACGAAATCCAGATCCATAAATGAAGAAAAATCAAGCTAAGACATTTAAAATTCAAAATTGAATTACAAAATCATAATAAACAAGAAAATTAAACCGCCGAGACATAAATTGAAAGAATTTAGATTTACAAGAGAAGGAAACAAATTAGGAGATATAGCTTACCCTATGAAATTTTAGTATCTAGGGTTTGTAACAAGACTAATCATTATCCAGATTTCGCTGAAGAACAAGAAAAACAAGAAGAGATAACTCAAAACAATTGGTTCGATTTTGATTTAATTGTGATGGTATTTAGGGTTCGCGAATGATTGATAAAAGGTAGAATGTTTCTCTGTAGGGTTGGAAACAATCGAGTAGGAGATGAAGAATTGATATTTAGATTTAGGTATTTTCTTCCCATGAGAAAAGAGAAAAAGATACATTTTTCGGGTTTTTCAGGTGGTTTCGTGTCGATAGTAACGGGACCTCGGAGGAGAGGAATAAGGAGGAGTGGTAGGTTATTTCAATTCGTAACGTGGGTCGAATGCCATGGGACTAAAAGCCCACCGGGATTCCTCGCGAGCATACAAGTATGGGTAAACGTCACCAAGAAACAAATACTCTACAAGCCGTGAGTGATCTACTCCTAGGCTATTCCGGCTCATCAATAGCCACGACTAGTATGAACCCGTGGCAAATAACACGTGGCTAAAAGTCGATATTTTCGTAGTGCTGATCGTGCTAGCTTGCGTGACTTGGGCGGCGTTGGGAAGTTGGGCGCAATTGGTGGGACCGGTGCAACTTGGGCGACGTTGGGAAGTTGGGCGCAATTGGTGGGACCGGTGCTACTTGGGCAACGTCGGAAGTTGGGCGCCCTTGTGGGCCCGTTCCTTATATGCACGATTTTTGGTATAGGGAAATCCTTCCCTATTTCAGAATCTCCATGCCCATATATATAAAATCCCTTTCTTTCATCTTTGTTCTTTCATCTTTTCATACTAGCGGCAGAGTCATAAAGAAAAACCGATTTCCAGGTATGTCTTCCAGTACTTCTCTTGTTTCCCTTTTCATGTAGGTGCAAACCCTAAAAGTAGGCGTTTTTATAATCCTTGCAATGATATTGCGCATATGATTTCTTGGCGTGCTTCTTGTAGAAAATATTGTATATATGCACCCAAGGGAAATACCATATATATGATTCGAACCCGTAGAAAAACGCTCCATATATAATTTTGAACCCGAAGAAGGATACCATAGACACATTCGAGCCCGTAGAAAATACTGCGTATATAGTCTTGAACCCGAAGAAGGATACTGCAGACGCACTTGAGCCCGTATAAAATACTGCGTATATAATTTTTTGAACCCTGAAGAAGATATTGCGTGTGCATTTTCGAACCCGTAGAGAATGCTCCATATATAATTTTGAACCCGAAGAAGGATACCATAGACGCATTCGAGCCCGTAGAAAATACTGCGTATATAATTTGAACCCTGAAGAAAATACTTTTGTTGATGGTGGTTTTTAAACAAAGGGTAAAATTGTAAAACCCCAAATAACCTAATGTCACCAGTGACACATTTATTATGACATTTAATGCATGTAATCAGTAATTAATAGGGGGTATTTTTTCAAATTAGGGTTACGACGAACAAAACCCTAATTCCCCTCCGTGTCAATGGCAAGTCATGCCAGACACACCTAGCCCAAGCTAGCCGCACCTCTGTGCCAATGGCAAATCATGACAGCCACACCAAAACGCGCCAAAGCATGCCAACCATGCTGGCCGAACCTTGTGCCAATGGCAAGTCATGCAAGCCACACCTAGCCCAAGCTAGCCGCACCTCTGTGCCAATGGCAAATCATGCCAGCCACACCAAAACGAGCCAAAGCATGCCAATCATGCTGGCCGCACCTCTGTGCCAATGGCAAATCATGCCAGCCACACCTAGCCCAAGCTAGTCGCGTCATGCCAAATGCACTCTGCCTTGTTCCTAGCTACGCTAATCACACCACGCCAAGCCAAACACACTTACCTTGGCCCTATCCGCACCTCTGTGCCAATGGAAAATCATGTCAGCCACACCAAACGTGACAAAGCATGCCAACCATGCTAGCCGCACCTCCGTGCCAATGGCAAATCATGCCATCCACATTTAGCACCGAGCTGGCAAATCATGCCGCCCACACCAAACGTGCCAAAGCATGCCAAACATGCTACTCACTCAGTGCCAATGGCAAATCATGCCATCCACATTTAGCTACGCCATGCCAAACGCACGCCACGCTAAGCCAAGCACCCTTACCTTGGCCCTAACCATGCCATGCCAAAATAGCGCCCATGCCTAGGCTTGCAAATCATGCAACCTAGGCCAAATTGGCCACGCATGCCACTGGCACATGCCAACACGCTCGCTGGTAGCTTTTCTACCAAGGCGCGACCCAAATTGGCCACGCATTGCATTGGCACATGCCAACACGCTCGGCGGTAGCTTTTCCTACCAGGGTAATTGCCATCGGCACAGGCCAACACGCCACGCGGTAGCTTTTTAACCAACCCAAATTGGCCACGCATGCCATTGGCACATGCCAACACGCTCTCGGTAGCTTTTTCTACCAAGGCGCGACCCAAATTGGCCACGCATGCCATTGGCACATGCCAACACGCTCTCTGGTAGCTTTTTCTACCAAGGCGCGACCCAAATTGGCCACGCATGCCATTGGCACATGCCAACACGCTCGCTGGTAGCTTTTTCTACCAAGGCACGACCCAAATTGGCCACGCATGCCATTGGCACATGCCAACACGCTCTCTGGTAGCTTTTTCTACCAAGGCGCGACCCAAAATGGCCACTCATGCCATTGGCACATGCCAACACGCTCGCCGGGTTGCTTTTCCTACCAAGGCGCGACCCAAATTGGCCATGCATGCCATTGGCACATGCCAACACGCTCGCCGGGTAGCTTTTCCTACCAGGGCGCGACCCAAATTGGCCACGCATGCCATTGGCACATGCCAACACGCCGGGTAGCTTTTCCTACCACTGCGCGACCCAAATTGGCCACGCATGCCATTGGCACATGCCAACATGCTCACTGGTAGCTTTTTCTACCAAGGCGCGACCAAAATTGGCCACGCATGCCATTGGCACATGCCAACACGCTCGCGGGTAGCTTTTCTTACCAGGACGTGGCCCTAATGGCCGAGCATGCCCTTGGCACATGCCAACACGCTCGCTGGTAGCTTTTCTAAACACGGGCCATGATTCAACTTGGCCACGCATGCCATTGGCGCATGCAAAACACGCATGCTGGTAGCCCAACTTGCAAGTCGTGCAACCTAGGCCAACTTGGCCGTACGCGTCATTGGCACATGCCAAAACCCACGCTGGTAGCCTAACTTGCAAAACCCTGCAACCTACAGCCAAGGCATTCCGCACATGCCACACACGCCACTAGCAGCTCTATGCATTGCCACTTACGCTCAACGTACAACCTACCACCAAGGCATTCCACACATGCCATTGGCACATACCACACACGCCACTAGCAGCCGTATTGCCACTTGCGCTCGAGGTGCAACTCGCAACAAAGGCATTCTCGCACATGCCATTGGCACATGCCACATGCGCCCCTAGCAGCACCACTTGCACTCAAGATGCAACCAACACTCGAGACATCAACACAAACTGTGGGATGCTTTCCAGGGTCTTGGTTTGGCGGTCACAGCTTGCAGCGTACACTACGCTCTCATTAAGAAAGCGTGAATAGGAATAAAGCGGTCAAATAAATGAGGAAATAATGGTGAAAACGTTTTCACCCATTAACACCATGCGGTTACCACCTACTCCCATTATTTCACCCTTTACTCTCTTCCTTCATGAGGCCGTGGTACGTGTCAATCTCGACTTGTATAAATAGGTCTTACCTATTTCCACCGGACAACAACAGTCTCGGCCTGGAGAAAAAATACAACACTCTCGAGAAAGGCAACTTTGCAAGCTCTCCAAAAGCTTTCATCTCTTGGAAGCTTCCAATTTTGATACAAGTCGAGACACTACTCTCCCAGAATTCTTCTGGTCTCAACACCTTTCTTTGCTTCCCTCCCCAAATCAACCCTTCTCCTCCACTTTGTGACCGAAGCAAGTCTGGAACGGCCATTTCTTGGTTTAGGCCGGACTTGTACAGATTGATCTCTCGAATCTATAAAGTGCTCACGTGCAAGACATTTGTTTAGGGTTTAAACCAGCTTTCTCACTCACCTACGAATTTACCAAAATCGGTGGAAACGATTTTTACCCATAAACAATTGGCGACCACAAATGGGATGATTGATCTATCTTTACAAAACCAACTCCGACTCCTGATTTCGTTTCCCAAACGTCAAATCCCAACATGGTGGAACTCGGCTCCGAGCGGCCACCGAGAATACCAAAGACAAAACGCATCCCCGATGTTAGCATCTCTCCCAATAACGTTGTTGCATCACCCGCCGACTACGGTAACATCGAATGCACTCCCTCAAGTGTAACACCGCCAATCACCGGGGCCGAGCCGCTGCCTCCTCTAGTGTCTCTGCACAACCCTCTAATCATGGAAACGAAAATATCTCTTCGGGTGTCACGCCACCATTCACCGGGCTAGAGCCGCCGCTACGACCCCAAATGCTTCGTCTAGCATGGCGCCTCCGACCACAACTAAGGTTCCAACTACCCCGCCGACGGGACGAGAGACCGGAGGGACCAGAGAAAGTCGTCCATCGCTAATTTGATGGAACGACAAGAGATGCTCGCCAGAGCCCAGACGGATATGGTTTCAACGCAGAACGAGGTACTCATCTTTCTCAAGACCCTGACAGAGCAACTACCACGTGAGTCGCGTCCTCCAGAGCCGCTTAGGAACGTCTCCAACAACCCCGACGCTAGCACCTCGGCGGAGCACACCTCCACGGATGAGGAAACTCGCGCTAGAATCCCTTTGGAACGAAATCATCCGCCCAACTTCGTCATGAGAAGATTTGGAACAACTTCTCCGCAACCGAATCAAGAATGATGAGTTGGACGTGCATCATCACCAACCCCCTTACCCATCCGAAATGCAGAGAATCCCTCTCCCAAGGGGGTACTCTTCTCCTCAATTTACCCTGTACGATGGTACCGGGAATGCACATGAGCATGTCTCTCGTTTCCTGGAATCCCTAGGTGAACATGAATATAATCACGTTCTTCGTTTAAGGGAATTCTCAAAATCACTTACACGGAAGGCGTATACATGGTACAACAAAGATCTCACCGAACAACATTCTCAATCGGAGTAGCATGGTCACCGTGTTTTACAAGAAATACTTCTTCGTGTCCGAACAAGTTACTTTCTCGACTTTCGGAAGAATGTACCGGTGGGATAACGAACATCCGAATGATTTCGTCAAAAGGTTCGTGGTTCAAGCACTCGACATCGTCACGACCCAAACGTGACCGAGCAACAACCGGTGAACGATGCATCAATGGTATGGTTCCAATTTACCGCGCCCTACTAGAAAACTTTCGCTTCCAAACGTTCTCCGAACTCCATGAAGCCGCCCACGACGATCTGCACAACAAAGAAGAAAGATTACCGGAAAGAGCTAAGCCAAATCGAACCGAAGACACGCGTGAAACTCGCGGGAATGTACGCCTCATCGAAGAAACAATTTAATGCCTTAGGCTCATCCTCCGTGAACATAGTAAACGACAGGGAAAAAGGAAATCCCCAACTACGAGCCACCGACCAAAACGTGAAGCGCCGCGCAACGGGAACCCCCACCACGAAATACCGTCACTAAAACTCCCATGCAAAGATCATGAGACCGAAGGAAATACCTTTGATTTCCCCTTTCCCCATCGAGGAGGTGATTGACCTCCTAGAAGCCGGGTTCAAGATGATATTATCGACCCGCCTCCCGCATGTCTACCAACCGAGGCCGAGATGGCGAACCCCAAGCACGCCACTACCATGTGTTCGTTCACCACCCGACCAGCAAATTGCAACAGACTAAAGCATATTTTCAAAGAAAGGATAGAAGCGGGAGGACTCCAACCAGAGATGAAAGAGTGCATCGAGACCCACTCCCAATAAGAAACTGCGGTTCCTCTGGGGACTCTTTGCACGAGAATGTACAATCCATGATGCAACATGTATGCGAAATTCTCTATCTTTCCAAGGTGCAGCGCCAAGATATTTTCGCAGCTCTCAATCGTGTTGTATCCGGCAAACGACTTTTTCTCATCGGAATCCACGCCGTGGCCCAAGCTTTCAAACAAAGCGAACCAAAAAGGAGAACTGGGACTCGCCGACCACGTCCCGTTTAAGAGGTAACGACTTGACGATACGATCATCGACACGGCCTCGACCACAACATCATTACTTTCAAGACACTAAAGGCAAAGGGATTTACAAAACAAGACGCTACCTATTCCCCCCCGTCTGTGATTAAGAGCTTGAGAGGAGAAACTTTGAACGCGCATGGCTACATCAACCTAGAGATCAAGATGGGAGACGCTATAACGCATAGCAAGTTCCACATTTTCAAAGAACTAGATAATGACATGATATTGGGACGCTTATGGGTGCTCGACAACAAAGCGAAATTGGATGTACACCCTCTGCCGACGTCCACGCCCGAAGGAATTCCCAAAAAATCACCCCACGGGTTATCGCATCAACGAGCTATTGAAGGAACTCAGGAATCCGGAGAGGACCCGTTGGCGCTAGATCATGGTTTTCAAATGCAAGTAAGTCTGACCATGCAACCTTTTCTGCAACTAGTCTTTCCTTCCCCCATTCCGTCATGGGGACTCGGCGACATCGGCACAAACGCTGTCAAGAAATGTGAATGGGGAGCTGGACCATTTGAAAACTTTGCAAGAAGCTTGGAAACTTCAATTGAAGCCAACGAAGCCAAGACTCAAACGGTTGCACGACGTCCAACTCGTTTTCAATTGGAGATGTAGTGGTTAAGGAAAGCTCGTTTCAAGTTGGGAAGATGACAAGAAAAATGGATTTGCCCAATTAAGGAGAAGACGAGTTGTATCTCGGTTGCGGATACCCTTTGGGAGGATATTGCAAGCTCATCAATGCGGACACACACCGAAGGCGTGATAATTCACTCGCGATGGCTCAAGGAATCCAATCCCTAAAATGTTGTACTTCCCAATCACTCCCCCTTTTAGTATTTCCTTTAAAAATTCCTCTTAATAGTTGTAATTCCCCAAGATGAATACACCGTTTGTATTTTTCCTTAGGAATTCCCTTTTTGTCAAAAAAAAAAACATAAATACATCTCTTTCCAAGCGAATCATCCAGATATCAGAGAAATACATCAGATACACCCAGAAAACCATTGCAGAGCCATCATACCACAACCTCTTTCAAAAAAATATATATGAAGCAAAATGTTGACTGATGAAGAAGAAGGAAAAGACGAGTTTACAAAAAAAAAAGGGGACACCAGGGGAACTAAAGCAGCTAACAGAAATAACAAAAGGGAAGAACTAGCCCTCGAAGGACGGAGTACAAGTCCCCTCGGGTAAGAATATCTTTAAGCACTTCCCCAGCAATCCCTCGGGAAACAAAGGTTCCATTCAACGGTGTTAGCAGCAGCAACCTCAACATCCCATCCCGAAGCAAACACAACGGCAACAGTGTCCTCCCCGACGACCGGTCCAAAGATACGCCACCATGACCCCTCCGGTATCACCAACGACACTTTTGGCATCAACTACAGAGGGTATCTCGTTTTCATCATATGGTCCTTCAAGGTTTTCACCGACACTTCGGAGAAAGTTTTTGATTCATCCACATCGGAAATCAAGAATCATGGCGCTCTCCTAAGACCACCACACGTTCACTTTCTCGTCGTTTCAACCTAGAAACGGTCTGATCCGCCCCATACCCGGATCGAGGAAAGGCTTTGCCGCACTGGAATCTCTCAACATGCCAAGAATCTTCCTTGTTCTCTCGCCCCTCCTCCATGCTCACTGAACCCAAGAAAGTCCGAACATGCACCTGTTCTTCATGGGGATAGATGGAAGGGAGGTCCTTAATGATTTCACTAGCTTAGTGGAATGGAGATTCAATCCCAACTAATGCCTCCTCAAGAGAAGAAGATCGATCTCCGCCAAGTCTGAAGCCCTTCTCCGAAGAGTTAAAGGCGCAAAATGATCCGGAGGGTCCCATCATACACTGGAAAAGATGGGGAAAATGATCCAGTTCCATCATATCTATACACATATAAAAAGAGGATAACACGAATGGAGAAGAAGAAGAAAACATACCGGTATGATCTTCTTAGACCGAATAACCCTAGTCGGGGTGCTTTTGAAAGAGTCGACCACGCGCCTTCACCTGATAACTGGGTCGGTTAGAAGATGATTCGTCTCAGGCGACATGAGGAAGAGGAAAAATTCAACAAGAAGAACCCTTTCTCAAACGAGGAGATGATGCAATTACGTTGGGTATGAATACGGAAACTTAAAGAAGGAAAGGAAGTAATGATGGACGTAACGCCTCATTTTTGGCATGGATGATGCCCCGATTGAACCCGCGCGTGAAGGAAGGCAAAATAAGGAAACTTTGCTATCTCAGAGAAATACTTACTCCTCCTTGTTTTCACCTGGCATCAAGCTTGCGCCGCCCGACCAAACTTCCCTACAACCGCCCAAGTCAAGCCGCTAGCATGCTCAGCTTCCCCATCGACGGCCCCGCCAAATAGCACGATCATCTTCACACTTTGCGGTCTCGCCAAGAAGCACGTTTAGCTTCCCCACCTTGCGCCCCCACCGCCTAGCACGCCTCGCCTTCCCAACTCGCAACAACTTCTCAATGCCGCCTGCCTTCCTGTCTCTCACGACACTAACTTCCCACCGTGCCACCTCCGTATTTGCATAAATCGCGTGAGGCAAGGATTCCAAATCCTATTTATAAAAAGGTCGACGAGCCTCCTCAATTTTCTTTGCGCTTGTCGTTGATAGTTTGTCACCATCTTATGCTTACCTCGCAACAAAGCTCCCGTTCCGAGCTACAGGACTTAATGTGGATGGTGGTTTTTAAACAAAGGGTAAAATCGTAAAACCCCAATAACCTAATGTCACCAAAGTGACACATTTATTAGGACATTTAATGCATGTAATCGGAACCTAATGTCACCAAAGGCCACACCTAGCCCAAGCTAGCCGCACCTCGTGCCAATGGAAAATCATGCCGCCCACACTAAAACGCGCCAAAGCATGCCAACCATGCTGGCCGCACCTCAATGCCAATGGCAAATCATGCCAGCCACACCTAGCCCAAGCTAGTCGCGCCATGCAATGCACTCGCTTGGCCCTAGCTACGCTAATCACACCACGCCAAGCCAAACACACTTATACATTCTATCCGCACCTTTGTGCCAATGGAAAATCATGCCAGCCACACCAAAACGCGCCAAAGCATGCCAACCATGTTAGCCGCACCTCTCCGTGCCAATGGCAAATCATGCCGCCAGTACACCTAGCCCAAGCTAGCCGCACCTCTATGCCAATGGAAAATCATGTCGCCCACACCAAACGCGCAAAGCATGCCAACCATGCTAGCCGCACCTCCGTGCCAATGGCAAATCATGCCAGCCATATTTAGCCCGAGCTAGTCGCGCCATGCCAAACGCACTCGCTTTTGGCCCTAGCTCCGCTAGTCACGTCACGCCAAGCCAATCACCCTTACCTTGGCCCCTAACCATGCCATGCCAAAATGGCACCCACGCCTAGGATTGCAAATCATGCAACCTAGGCCAAATTGGCCACGCATGCCATTAGCACATGCCAACACGCTCACGGTAGCTTTTTCTACCAAGAGACGACCCAAAATGGCCACGCATGCCATTGGCACATGCCAACACGCCGCTGGTAGCTTTTCCCTACTGCAGTAGCACCCAAATTGGCCACGCATGCCATTGGCACATGCCAACACGCCGCCGGTAGCTTTTCCTAGCAGGGCGCGACCCAAATTGGACACGCATGCCATTGGCACATGCCAACACGCTCGCTGGTAGCTTTTTCTACCAAGGCGCGACCCAAATTGGCCACGCATGCCATTAGCACATGCCAACACGCTCGCTAGTAGCTTTTTCTACCAAGGCGCGACCAAATTGGCCACGCATGCCATTGGCACATGCAAACACGCTCGCTGGTAGCTTTTTTCTACCAAGGCGCGACCCAAATTGGACACGCATGCCATTGGCACATGCCAACACGCTCGCTCGTAGCTTTTCCTACCAGGGCGCTGACCCAAATTGGCCACGCATGCCATTGGCACATGCCAACACGTCGTGTAGCTTTTTCTACCAAGGCGCGACTCCAAATTGGACACGCATGCCATTGGCACATGCCAACACGCCGTTGGTAGCTTTTCCTACTGTGGCGCGACCAAATTGGCCACGCATGCCATTGGCACATGCCAACACGCGTCGGGTAGCTTTTCCTGCAGTAGCGACCCAAATT
>JAJJWW010014513.1:0-187040 GCA_023531295.1 Papaver armeniacum | reverse complement strand
ATACCATCAATTTTTGGCGCCGCCGACGCGAACTTGTGTATGTTTTAGGTTTTATTTTTATTTTTATTATTTTTGTTCTTTTTTACGCCTTTTGGTATTTCTTGTTTGTTTTCAGATTTGGAACTAAGCTAAAGAAAAAGGGAGAAAGCGCTGAAAACAAAAGCGAAGCCAAGAAGGAAAGAAAGAGGAATCCAAAAGGAGTGAAGAAGAAGATTTTGTATATTATTTTATTTTATTTTTTTAGAAAGCTGTAATTAAGGTTTTTATTTTTGTAATATTTTATTTTTGGACATTTTTTTTTTTTGGGACATTGAACATTGGACTTTATTTTTAAAACCCTAAAGAAGGGTTGGTTTAAATATATCTTTGCCTGGGAAGGACGACGATTCACATCTTTGTCTCGCCCCCTCGGGTTCGTACATGACATAGGAGTTGTGGCCCGAGTGACCTCAACGGTTCATCCACGTGGAACGGGAGGTAAAATTCTAAACACCCGCGAATCCCACAGTCAAGTGGGTTTCTTTGTATGATTTTGTAAGCATATATGTTGAGGACTGAAATCGGATTTAATTTTCTAGTAAAGGGCAAGGCCTGCCATATAAGATAAGGGTTCGGATTTCATCACCGTTCTCTTCTTGCATGCCTTAGGAACACGTAACCTCACGCGAACCTAAGCCTTAAAATTTGGACTAGAACGAGACCGATAGGGAACGAGCTTAATAGGAAAGTCATTCGAAAAATATTGGTTACTCTTTTAAGCATACTTGAAGTTCATGATGGTTTTACGTGAGTTGAATGCGTGAATGCGCCGCCTTGTAATGCGGTGAGGCCTTGGGTATCAAAGCTCCACACTTCCCCCGCCTCTATTCAACTTACTTAAACTGGATTGATTCGAGAGGGTTTGCTTTCAGTTGTAACGAATTCCCTTTCGAATGATTAGAAGTCTGGTCTAAAAACAATCTAAGTGGAGCCATCATGCTTTTTGTTTTGCTAGAAATCGTAGGTTTGTTGTGGTCGAGTCGGCCTTGTTTGTGCTTGTGTAGAATTCCCTTGCGGTTAGGATGTCAAACGAATGCTTGTAATAGCCATCACAATGAATATGAATATCCAACTGAACAATATGGACATCACTATTTTCATGACCATAGTGTGAATAGTGGTTGGGAGCATCCACCTTTTCAAGGTTATGGTTCATACCATGGTGAGCCCAATTACTATCCACATGAGTATCGGTCATTCGAGCAAGAAGATTATAGTACTAGTTCTTCGTCTCTAGAGGATACAATCAAACTTTTGAAAAGTAGTCCTTTTTATGATTCTTCTGTTCCAACTCCTTCTTTAGAAGAGTCCCTCAGGGATTTAGCTAAAATGACATATAAGTTAGCTGAGGTGAATAACATAGTTATGGACGAAAGGACTGCAACAATGACTCAATCTTCTTTAGAAGACATCCTCAATAGATTAACTCAAAACTTAGATCCAACACTAAGGGAACTTTCTTTGGAAGATACCTTTGAGAGGATAGGCGAGTCGACACGTAGACTTGAGTTAGAGACGAACGAAAGTATTGCTCGAAATAACTGGAATTGCCAATATAGTGTATCCAATAATACCCTTGGGAATGAAGATAGTTATTCGTATAATCAAGATGACGAGGTTAGAATTGGTAACACTACTTGTTTAGATGAGGTTCAATTATTTTCATGTTATTATAGTGATGATCATAATGTGGAAAGTGTTGATGAAGAATCTGAAGTTTTTAGGCATAGTGATCAGGAATTTGTTTCTCCAATTGAGCTTTATAATGATAGTAATATTTCTGGTTTAAATCCAAATAATTTTAATAATTATTCACCTAATCAAAAGGATGAGGATTTGACTAGAAGTATCTTCGTTTTAGACGATGTAGAATTTCCTAGTTACAAAGCCAATAATGGTTTAGGGGAACGGGTTTATCCACGAGAATCTTGTTTTTTAGAGTCCAAGGATTTAGAAACAATAGTCTTAGACGAAGAAGATGGCATCGTAGAGCTTTTAAATATGAGTGAGGATGCATCACCTGAGTATAACTTAAAAGAAGCAATTAACCATTTTCAGGATTCCGATGATCTAGAAATTAGGGAAATTGTAGCTAGTCTATATAGAGATACCCAAAACTCTAAGTTTGGGGGTGATTATCATTCTCCTTGTGCCTTACCTTTAGCTCTTACTGAGATCCTTCACTTGGGACTTGACATATGTGACTCAACCATTTTACAAGATTATCTTCATACACGTTTTCCCCGAACCCAATAATGTCGAAAGAAGTTCGATTGTTAAAACCCATCCTCTCGGTTGATGTGGTTAACCCAGGCTACGATACCTCGATTGACTTTGTTTTCCTACCAAAAACTTTTTCTCCGATTGTGGGAACTTATGAAATTCAAATGTGTCAAATATTAAGTTTCGAGACTAAACCTAATTACTTTAGGAGATTAGGGTCGACATATTTGTTTAAGGAAGACCACCACTCTCTTTGTGGTCAGCCGTGTGAGTCAAATCGATTGACTTAGAGGATCCCCAATTATTCGAGGTTATTGTTATGTGCTTCTAAGTTCCTACTTGAGTATTTCCAGACTCTACAACCTGATCTTAAGAATCCTTCATTTGAGGAAATCCAGCCAATGAAAACATTTTATTTAGACCCGTTTATAGAGCCTGAACCTGAGCCACAACTAGATATAGTTGTCTTAAACAAAAAATAGATAAGGGTGTGTTGGATATCTTCTTGGTCTGTTGCAGTCTCCTCTTATTGTGGTTAGCACTTTTTGATCCAGATGACCCGCAATTATTAAATTTTTGCTATATGATTCTTCGAGGTGACTAATCCTTTCCAATGTCCGGGCCAAGACTTTAAACTTAGCACTTCTTGGGAGGTAACCCATGCTCTTGCAACACGGTAATATCTTTCCTTTTCTTCAAGTGGTAACAGTTTCTCATTGTTCATGCTTTTAATTTCATCTTTAGAACATTGAGTACAATGTTAGATTAAAGTTTGAGGGTATGGGAGAAACTTTTTAGTTGCAGTATATAAAACTCCAGAGCCTAGAAATTTATGTTTATTAAGGATGACACTAACCAATCTAAGTGGATGGAAGCATCTTGGTTATAGGAGTTGAGTAACCAATCTGATTAGATGGAAACATCTAGAAGAGTCTATTCATAAAAGCACAGAGCTCTGGTGTTAGAAAAGAAAACATGGTAGTTTCGCCATATCCTCGTGATGGAAACATCGAAAGAATCCTGATCACTTTTTTTTTTATTTTTACCATTGCTAGGGTGAAATAGAATGGCTGAGTTTAAAAAAAAAAAAAAAAAAAAAAAAGACCAGACCACTAGACCAACCGGAATAAATACAATAAAGTCGACCCCGGTACCCTTGTATATGCCAGCTGAGTTGACCTAGAGTTAGGATTATCGACCACTTTGGTTCCCTTGTATATGCCGAAGTGTGTTGATATTAGTCCGAACTCGCATCTCGGTCCATTAGGATAGGTTCACCTTAGTCAACATCATCCACGTTTTCTCTACATCCATCTTCTTAATGTGATTGGTTGACTCCGGTTTATGATGTCCAGAAACTATCTGAGTAGAGCTCTGTCACTTTATATGAATTTTAGTATGCTTGAGTGCAAACTCGTGTACAACAATTGGAATTTCACATCAGGGTACTTCCTCCTATAGTCAATAAGTATGCCAACCGAGGAGATTCTTTAGTGCCTTCCAAGGTTCTGCGTAGATAGCTAGGGTCAGGAGTAAAGTTTTTGTGGGTACACCTCTGGTAAACCCTCCGGAGACAACACCCCGCCACTAGGGCCACCTAGGGGTTCAAATGAATTTTATTTTCTAGAATAAATTTGCTCGAGGACTAGCAAATAATAAGTTTGGGGGTATTTGATAGACACATTTTTGTGTCTAATTTGATCTCAATACTATATATTGTTGGCACTTGATGTGACTCAATAATGTTGTAGTAAAAAGGTTCGTTGAGACTTGTGAAAGCAATGGATTTTAGACTTATAAAAATTAATAATAAAGAAAACTTAACACAAAATTGATTCAAGATATGAGAAAATAACCAAGACACTGATTCCACTATTACACATGAATGAATAACGGTAAATAACCCAAAACTCTAATTATCTTTTAAATCCCTTGTTTCTTAATTCACAAATAATCGAGGCAAATTCTCAAAAATTAATTGTATCCCCTAAGCATAGATTATCTTAATACAAGCATAACCTATCTAATTGAATCACAACTAATGAAAAGAATTTTGCAAACAATTAAAACTCGCAAAAAGCGTTGATTGAGTGAATTATTAATTATAAATTAGAGAAAATAAAATAGTTACCAATTATTCATGCGTAAATAGCTTCCTCATTGCCTTGGTTGTGGGAGAATTAGCCGCTCATCATGTTGGAAACACGCTCAAAAATCATTATTATTGCTCAAAGGAGGTGTACAAATGATGAAATGGAGAAAATGATGAAAATCGGGTGTTTGCAACGATTATAATTGTTGCAAACACTGTTACAAAGAACTATAAAGAAAAATTGTCACTGTTGCTTTAAGACTATCTCCAGAACTACGACCCACGGTTGTGAGTCGTTATCACTGTTGATAAACGACGGTTTGAGGTGCGCTGAATGTTCTTCGTGTTCTTCAATGGCGGCGGCAGCGACGAATTCTCTAACTTGATTTTTATTGCTCAGGACTCTCCCAATCTCTCAGTATCACTTCTTATCGACCCTTTAAACCTATTTATACACCTTTGGACCAAGAATAACTTCTCATTAATCCAAGAAATATTCCCATTACGCGTCAGCAATGATATTATTCTCGGGATATATTCTTTCCATTTTTTGTAGCGAAGACGCGTGTTGTTGCAACCCAATTTACTCCAAACTATCCCTGTTTAGCTCAAACACGCTCCACAAGTCTTTCAAACATGCTCAAACTCTTTGTAATCCCGTAACATACCCATGCAAACCCGTGATCCTCTGTTTCCTCCTCACGAGTTATCTAGCCAAATTAAGACGACGAATCGACCCATACCAACCCTGTTAGGCTCTAACAAGTCATCCCAATGAAAATCAGCCATTGAATCTCCTTCTAACACGTCCAAAAATCCGACCCAAAATCCGCCGATTATGTTTTCTTTTTCCCGCCAAAACAAAAAATTTGAAATGATGAAGATGGTCGGCCCTTATCCAACAAAGGGTGCGAATATCGGTTGGGTTACCCCTTAGTAATTGGGTTACCCCTTATCCAAAGTGGGAGTCCGAATAGCAAATATCCTCAGGGTGTTCAAGAGCAACTTTTAGTAGAATTTTCCAACAATCTTTATTTCCAAAAAATACCTACAAACACACAAAACACCATAATAAGGACAAAAACGAGTACTAACAATATGAAACATTGAGGACAAATTAGACCCATAAATGCATCTATCAGCACTCGATTTTGTACTAATTTTGGTATTTTATGTGTTTACAGGCATTTTTAGGAAACAAACATTTTTGGAAAATTCGGCTCGAAAAAGTTGATTTTGGCATCCGGAGGACACGTGTTATTCGGACTCCCAATTTTGGATAAGGGGTACCTCATTTGATAAGGGGTACACTAATTGCTACTCGGCACCCCATCACAGGATAAGGGCACTTCTTCCTCTCCGTTTGAAAGCCGAAATTTGGCGGGAAAACGATTCTCAAATGGCAGCGAGAATTAAGGTTGGAATTTTGGGCATGCTAGAAGGAGATTCAAAGGTCAAAATCATTGGGTATCTTCCTATGGACTATACAAAGCGTGGTATTGGCGTTATAATTGCGTAGATTTGGTTGGAAATTCCACGAGAAGAAAACATGGAACTATATATACGGTGAAGTTTTTCTCGGGATTTCTTGTTATTCGGAAGACTTATTGTGGCACGAGCGTGTTGACCCAATATTTGATGAGTTGGAAGCGTGTTTAGAGGGTTTAGATTGTTTGGCGACACGCGTGAAGAATTAACAAAAGGAAATTATCCCGTGAAAAATATTTGTTATTACTTCGGAGATATTTGGAATTATGAGGAGATATTTTGCCATTGTCCCGAGTATAAAAAGGTTGGTGGGACTCATAGAAGAGGGGAGGAGAGCTGGGGATAGTTTAGAGCGTCAGAGTGAGAATCGAGAGTTGCGGAGAATATTTTTCTCGCTCTCCCCGAAGACGAAGAACACGAAGAACAGACAGCCAAAAACCGTCGTTCTTCAACAGTGTCAACGACAGAGCCCTGTGGGTCGTAGTTAAGGAGACAAATCGTTTTGGAACGATTGCCGCGACACATCATATATATCGTTCTCTGTAATAGGAGTTTGGTTTGTAACAAATATAATTGTTACAAACTCGGTTTTCAATATTCATTCCATTTTCACCTCTTGTAAACACTTTTTGAGCAAATGAAAAATTATTACGAGTGTGTTTCCAATATGCGGAGCTAGAACCCATCACTGGGACAACGGAGGAAGCAACTTTTCATGATTGTGGTAAATGAATTAATTCTTTATATGACTTTTTGCATAGATTTAATTGTTTTATGATTTCTATTAATTATCTGTTATTTTGTCTGATGTCGCATGCTTAGTTTAAATTACTTTTGATGCGTCATGCTTACGATTTACAGATAATGTTTTATGAAATCTATTTTTGGCAAGGAATTAGAGTCACAACTTCTTTTGTTTGAGCTATATTGTCTCTAGTTAATGACTGAACCACAAGAATATGAAAAGTAGTGAAATCCTGCGTCCTAGTGACTCTCCATCCTGTGACAATATTTGTATATATTTTTCTTTTATTTTCTTTTATTAATTCTTAAAATCAATCTCGTCAAGTCCGAGTGAACGACAACCTTTTTTTTTTACTACAACAACATTGAAAAATACCATCACTATCTATTGATTTCGTGAACTACTAAGGTTTCCAAACCTCTTGGATAAAAAGGTCACGAACTGCCAATATTTTAGACCGTTTAATTTTTTTTAGAGATCTTATTCACAAGATATGTACATTTGTCAGTAGTAGAAACCTTAAAGTTAGATTGGGAATTTTCTCACTTGACAATATTTCTCCAGAAAATATATTGACCATTCAACGTCGTAATATTGAGAATTCGATGTCGCGATATTGACTGTTTGGATAGAAAAAGGTACGGCGGGACATTTTCCCATAACTTCTTTTTTTCGAGGCATATTTCCAGTTTTTCCTTCTTGATACCGAGCACGTCCACACTATAAAAAAGATCTGCTTATTTTGTAAAGATGAAAACAGGAAGGAACGACATCATGGACCTAAGAGCATCTCCAGTGGAAGGGGTCAATGTCTTAAAATAGCATGACATATAAGATTTAAGACCTTTTCCACCCAATTTCCATCTCCAATGCAAGGGTCAAGGACTCAAGGTCATAAAAAAGGATGACATGGCTAGGTGGTGGTAAAGGAGAAAGTCTAAATAAGACTTTCTTCATTACCTTGGGTCTTAAGTCCATGTCATTTGTTATCTCTAAATTTAAATAAAATGTGTTAAATAAAACCTAATTGGAGATGAAATTTAGCCTGGCTAGTTTGGGGCCTAGTCCACTTATTTGAGGCCTATTACTAGATGACAAAAAATGTCATTAGAAATAAATTTCACAAAGTCCCTTATCCGACTATTCTCTTACTACCTATTTTACCCCTGATTAATTAGCGTTAATTAATGGTATTAAGTGTTAATTGGGCCGACCGAGCGAAGCGAGGGAGGTCCTTTATATGGCCACTTTTTTGTAAATCTAAGTGATCAATTACCACAAAAAGATTGAGAATGGTCCATGCTGAAAAACCAAAAATATCCCTCTCTTTTAGTCCAATTACTATAACTCCTTATATATACTATTTTTTTAGGGGTATAATTGGAAAGCAAACTTTAATATAACATATCAAAAAATCCGTGCCTTGGAATTTTACGAATTTTATCTTGTTGGAAAGCTAATAAAAAAATCTATCCAACGAGCACAAACAACAATATCAAATTTAGAGTTTTTACGAAAAATTCGGAGATATTTATCATTTTAGGCACAATTTTAGAAAATTAAATGTATATTCATTATGCAAACCACCACAAAAGATACATAATACTTTATGTAGCAAAATTTTAGTTTATGCATCAACTAATTTTCCGTTCCAACTAATAAAACGATGTACTCCATCCGTTTCAAGATAAATGATACTTTAATTTTAGGCACAATTCTCGAAAATTGAATGCATAGCCATTATGCAAACCACCACAAAGGATGCATAACACATTATGCAACCATATTTTGGTTTATGGATCGACTAATTTCGTTTCTGTAAAAGTGATACTTTCACAACCCTTTTCAGGAAAAGTGAAACTTTCGCTCCGTTTCGGGAAAAGTGATACTTTCGCTCCATTTCGGAAAAAGTAATACTTTCGCCCGGTTTCAGAAAAAGTGAAACTTTTTCGGAAACGGGGCGAAAGTATCACTTTTTCAGAAACGGGGTGAAAGTAATCGCAGACGAACCCCATGTTCTGATTCTTTTTCGGTCGGCCCTCCCACCGTGGCAACGGTCGTACTAGTTATATTTTAGATGTGAGATCAACTAATGTTAAATCGATCTTCAAAACATCAAACAACTTCAAATTTTTGATTTTTTTTTCCGAAAACACTGTCCATAATCGGTTTACGTTCATGCAATCGTCGATTCTGGGTAGTGTTTTCGAAATTAACAGAGGACTTCCAGAATCGGCTGAAGTATGCACACATAAAATCTGATTCCTGTAATCGGGTTTTGTATGACATATATAAAGCGATTAATACCTTTCATAAGAAATTATTTTTTCATTCATTTCATATCTACTCCTTTTCTTAGGAATCACGGATACACTTGGAACATGCATCAAGCCTTTGAACCCCTAGGCGACCCTAGTGGACGAATTATAGTCTCGTGAGGGTATACATAGACACTTGGTGCTAAAGTGGCTAAAGTGGCTAGCATTAAAATAAACCACAAAAACACTTACAAATTGTTCAATAGACAAGCTAAAGTGGCTAGCGTTAAAAATCCGATGTTGGATAGATAAATAAGCAAGTATCGCACTTTCGATGACTTGGTGCCTATCATGGATTTGTTGAACACTTCTTCCATTCGGATTCCCAAAAGCTTGCATATATTTGTTATGTACCTTTGTCCAAAAGGTTTCGGTATCTACCCTTACAGAGGACTGATTTTTAATTCGAGTTTCGACGTACCATGCTTTGATGATTGTCAAATCTTTGGCAGAGTCAAACGATGCCATTTCTTGTATGTGGAGGTATGAAATGAGTTGTTGTGGAGTATATGGAGTGAGAGGGAATAAAATGAGCAATTTTGGGGCAAATGGGGTCCAAGGATGAGGTCTCTATATATAGAGAAAGACCCCAACGACTAGTTTTTTTTCGAAAAAAGTGAAATAATTTGGCACAATCGGTTTTCTCGAAGGTCCATATAATCCGATTATGTTTTTATGCCACCAAGAAGCGGTCTTTATGTTAGCCAATATAAACCGATTAAAGACAAGAAAAAAATTTGAATTTTCACCGACAATAATTGGTTTATATAATTTCACATGTGATTCGATTCTAGCTAGAAAAATATACATAAAAAACCGCATAAACCAACAATAATCGGATTATAACGACCCCACACATAAACCGATTTCATTATGGACCATTGACAATCGGTTTATGTTGACATATCGAGTATCTCGATTGTTTGCCTGTGTTTGGAAAACATAATTATTGAGCATGCATAAACTTGTTTTACAATACACATAATTATAATTAAAACTTTAAGTGCATTAAATTCAATACCAGGAACATCCAAAATATAAACCTTAACCATCCCAAAAGAGTGTTAACACTTAAAATAACCAAGTATTAAAACCTTAAACTTTTAATACCTAAAACTTAAACTTATAAATCATGGAGCACCAGCATCAGGAGAAACAACACCAGGAGCATTTGCAGCAGCAGCAACAACTTCTGCTTCAGCAAGGACTTGAACTTCAGCCAATTATTCAAACATACCTTCCAAATGTATGTCGCGATCCCTCCCACTTGAAATCAAATCCCTCCTTATCCTCGCAACCCTGATGACCTCATGGAACTCTTCCAGTGCAAGCTTGTCTACCCGTGCGAGGGGCTTCCTCCAGACGAGTCTCACCGCCACAGGCAAACTTGTAGAGGCTTCTTTGTGGCATGCGTTGTGGTACCCTGTGAATATCCTCCTGGGTGAGCTCCCGAGAGTAAAATTCTCGGTGGCCGAAGTCCATATCTACAAAAAAAAAAAAAAAAATCTAGTTAACAATCGTGACATAGGAAAACATATGAAATCCGACTGTAAACACAAAAACACACAGGAATTTCAAACATTGAGAATCGGTTTATGTTGTACATATATAAAAACCGATTGTGGAAATGGAATCTGAAGAGACAATTCACAATCGGTACATTAACAAGCAAATTAAATCCAATTGTGGAAACCCAGAGTTCAAAAGAATTTAGTACCCAGAATCGGGTTATGCTAATGCACTTATAATCCTATTCTGGTGATATCTTTTCATTTTCCGATTCAGGACCCAGAATCGATCTATGTTAATCATCAAATAAACCGATTACTCTGCATGCTCTTCATGGCTGAACAACAAAACCCAGAATAGGTTTATACGATATGTCAACATAAACCGATTCTGGGTAGATCAGAGATTTTGATTTTCAAAAATCGAAGATTTAAACATATGAATCAATGAAGAAATGCGAATACTAGAACGGGTTGATGGAGATTTACCTTGTTCTTGGTTGGATCGCAAATCGTTGGAGAAGAGGATCAAAAAAAAATTGATTAGGATTTTGAAAATTTGGAAAGATTAGGATGAGAATAGAAAGTTTTTTTTTATTTAGGTTTTTTATGTTTTTGGATTTTACTGAAAATGGAAAGGATTAGTATTTATATGGGTTAGTTTTAGGAATTAATTTGGGGGTAAATTAGATATTTTGAGAAGTTTGGCACCCCATAGCCATTTGGTAGAGTTTGGAGAGAAATTTGATAGGCCCCAAATAATTGGCCTAGGCCCCAATTTATCTAGGAAATTTAAATAGAAAGTCTAACCTTTACTTTCTTTTGTCATGTAGTAAATGACCCACAACCAAAAAGTATAAACAAGACCTCCATTTAGGATGACCTTAGGGGTTAAAGCTCTAAGTTCTTGGAGCGATACGAGAAGCAGTATATCAGCGATACGATATCTTAGCGATAATATCGTCCGATATGAGTAGATAATTTCCACGATAATTCGGTATCGATTACTCTAGTCGTTTTAGGTAAAGAATAAGGGTATTTTAGGATTTTCATAGAAGGGAAGGGATAAATCCTAAAACTCGATCCAAAATGTAGTGTTCTTGGTAGAAAAACGGTGTGAAAGGAAAAGAGAACTGAAGTGAAAGGAAAAGAGATCGTGTTCCTCACAAATTTACTTCAACAAATCATGTTTTTCTTCTTAATCTCATCAGTGAGAATCTTAATCTAAGGAAGGAACTTTTGATTATTGATCTTCTTCATCTAAATTTCAGAGATTGTTGGCTTACAGAAGGTTAGGGTTTTGAATCTTTTGATAATTAATTACTCTCTTTGTTTGCTTTGATTATGATTTTTTGTGTGATTAGAGTGTAGTTTCGGTACCATTCAACAAGACTAATATGTTTACTACACATGTTTCTTGTTCAAATCAGTTTTGAACTCCTGTGTGTCGTACTTAAGTATATGAGAATAGTATATGGTATTTCATATTTGTCAATAAGGCTTGGAAAACCAAAGACCATGTGGAGAATATAGCATTTGTTGGCATTAAGTTGCAAAACATGACCCATATTTCAATCCCAAATATTTGAATGAAGTGTCGCGAATTCTTTGTCTTTGATAGAGTATCATGACTTGCGTCTAGATTGGCTTTCTCTTTTGCAATAAAGTTATAGAAGCGATAGAGCATCATGACTTGCGTCGGATTGACTTGCATCCAAATTGCATTTAGTTATAGAATCTGGAAAATTAGCTTGTTTGGGTACGGAACATGTTCATATCGATTGATCATTTTGGATGTATTTGTCATGGTTATGATGGCGCCATAAAGATCACATGTGAATTCACTTCTTTATGTTCTGCAGTCTAGATTGTTTTTTCTCTGCATAGATTGCAAGTTAAAATTTTGAAGGAAGAGCACTGTGTGAATACCCATAACATAGTTACTGATTTAAAAAAAAAAAATTATTTCTGTTTTAGGTTGTGATTATGGATTCTTCTAGTGCATCCAATGCAAACACCACAAACTCTACATGTGGTTAATTGTATTCTTCTACACAAACTAGAGATCCATCATGAATGGGGTGAACGCCAAGACCCAGCAAATCCAAATATAATTACTTATTTGTTATGTAAGAAATTAATCTGTGGTGGTGGAATCACAAGGCTTAAGGAGCATGTCATACAAAAGACAGGGAATACTTCACCATGTCTGAATACAACCGTTGAGATTATGAACAAATTAATCAGGAGTTTGCTGTAAAGAGGACCAAAAAAGCTCATAGGGCTAACATTGACTTAGCGTATCAGCGTGCAAACAACTCGGATGAAGGCTCCGATGCTAATACAAATGTTGAGGAACAAGATGTTGAAACTGATGGCAATGTGGGCTGTGGTAGTGGTAGTGCTAGTCAACTACCTGTTCAGAATCATACGAAGAGAAAGCGAATAATCCAAAGTAATACAAGAGGTCATATTGATTTATATATGAGGACAGACCACCAGAAAACTCAGAAGGCCACTGCTGAAAGAAACTGTGCGGCGAAAGAGAAGTTACTGAAGACGGCATTGAAAAGCATATCAGCTTGGATGATTGAGAATTCAATAACATTTAATATCATTCATTGCCAAAGTTTCCAAGAAATGATCTTTGCAATTGGTGATTATGGGAAAGCTATGCCCCCCATCTTACCATCATATTCGTACCAATCTTTTCAGGACCGATTAGAAGAAGCAGTTTGTTGATACATTTAGGGAACATTGGAAAAGGTTTGGATGTTCTATCATGTATGATGGTTGGACGGATGGGAAAAAGCGACATCTTATTAACTTTTTGGTGAATTGTCCTAAAGGTTCAGTTTTTTGAAGTCTGTAGATGCGTCAGATAGAACCAATCATATGTAAGCTTGTAAAGGAGGTAATGGTTGATGTTGGGGAAGAAAATGTAGTTCAGTTCATTACGGATAATGGTTCAAACTTTAAAAAGGAAGGGAAGGATTTAATGCTTGAACACCCAAATCTATTTTGGACTCCTTGGGGTGCTCATTGTATTCAGTTGATGCTAGAAGAACTAGGTGACAAGCTTCCATGAATCAAGACAGCCGTCACTCTAGGTAAGAGACTGGTTACATATATATATGCTCATTTTCAAGTATTGAGCTTAATGAGGGAGTTGACATGTGCATACTTACATAGGTCTACAAAAACTAGATTTGCAACTCAATACTACACATTAGAGAGTCTTCAAAAGTATAAAACTCCTCTGTAAATGGTATTTGTGAATGATAGGTGGGTGAAAACTAAGTTTGCAAAAGAAACTTTGGGTATTAATGCACTTAAAATTGTTACAAGTAGTACATTTTGGGAAGATGTTGATTACTCGTGTAGTTTGCTAAAGCCCTTAATTAAGGTTGTAAGGCTAGTGGATATCGAACGAAAACCTATAATGCCTTGTTTTTATGATGCAATGAGAATAGAAAGGGATCAACTCGAGGAGAATTCCAGTGAAGATAATGACACTTGGGCTATTATTAAGGCTGTTTTTTTTATAAAAGATGGAAGAATAACTTTAATCATCCTCTACATTGTGCTGCTTATTATTTAAATCCTTCCATATTCTATAAGATTCCAGCTCATTTGATGGATAACGATCCAAAGTACATAGAAATCAAAAGGGGACTTCATGAAGCTATGCAAAGGCTTATAACCAATGAAGATGAACTTGATCAAGCAACAAGTGAATTGAGACTGTATAATGATGCTTATGGGATCCTGGGAACTCCGACTTGCAAAAGAAGAAGAGACAAAGATCAACCTTGTAAGTTTGCATGTTCTGTAAGTTTAAAGCTTGATTACGTTTGTGTTGGATAGGTTTGTATTGATTAACTACTTTGTCCGTATTTATGACAGATGATTGGTGGATTACATATGGAGGAATCGATGTCCCATACCTACAAAAATTTACAATCATGGTATTGAGTCTTACTTCTTCTGCTTCCCCATGTGATCGAAACTAGAGCACATTTCAGAATGTGAGTCTTACTTGTTCTGTTTTCACAGTTGCATTTTGTTCTTTTCAAATTCATGAACTTCAGTAACTAACACTAGATTGTATCGCTAAGTCAATGTACATTGTTGTCTTCTTATCATAACAAGCAACAACGCATGAAACAATTATTTTACCTATTTATTTTTCGTATTTCAGTTGCACTCCAAGAAGCGGAATCGCATAAAACAACAGAAATTGAATGATAGTGTGTTTATCCAATATACCAAGAAATTACAACGTCATTATAAAGAAATTGCAGTTAATAATGATAATGAGAAAGCTCGTGATCCTATTTTTCTTGATGAACGTGATGAAAATGATGAATGGTTGGATCCACGAGCTTGGATGACTTGGCTGTGCAAGGCGATAATGTAAATTAAGATGATTTGCAAGATATTCTTGGTGAAGAAAGTGGGCCAGTTGGTAGTAGAGGTGCATGTAGCTCTCGAAGTAAGTCTACTTACCCAACTGACTCTGAGTATGATGGATATGATACTGATCAATTGATGTTAGACACTGATTATGGACTACTTGGTGGAGCTAATGGAGTTACTGAAGATGATGATATCTGTAATGACGCGTATGATTTTGATTAAAATTGTAATATCCTTGTTTAATTACCATTTTATAGGTAGTAAACTTTAAAGTTGTTGAAGTTAGTCTCCTGTTTCTAGTTTGAACTTGTTTAATTATCATTTTAGGTAGTGAACTTCAAAGTTATTGAAGTTACTATCCACATTTTCTAGTTTGAACTTGTTTAATTATCATTTTAGGTAGTGAACTTTAAAGTTATTGAAATACTCTCTTGTGTTTTTGATAAAATTGATGGTATCAATTATATCTTAACATAAAATGTGTGAAGAAAATGTTTGCTATAAAATTAATAGTCTTAAAATTTGGAACTGATATTTCAACGATAATATACCCGATATAAAGTCCTACCAGTGTATCGGTCCCGACCGAGATAAACCGATATCTGATATTAGCTACATTGGTTTCAATATGGTCTTCAACGGTTTAGAGCAACCACAGTCGACGATTAAAACCAAATATTTGGTCGAGAAAGTAAACGCAGTCGAACAGAGTAAAGATCAAACACCAGACTAAAACCAAAAACCAAACTATATTTGGTCTTTAGTTTGGTTTTGGTCGAGCGTAAGTTTAAATTGCGCTTGAGGTGAGGCGCAACCATAAGCTACGTTTGAAAGGGGACGAAGATATAAGTTACGTTCGACAATAAGACGTAAATTTAAGTTGCGTCCAAATGAGGCGAGGTTATAAATTACGCCTAGTGGGGCGTGAGTATAATTTGCGCCTATCATTGGGCGAGCATTTAAATTGCGCCTCAAGAAGCGCCTCAAGAAGAAGAAGAAAAAACTCATTTATTTGTTATGTTAATTCATACTAAATTAAATTTAACGATGAAGAGTGAGCAAGTACTCAGTTGATCTCTCCAAATAAATTAACAATCCATGGTTTATCCTTAGAATTACCTCATGATATGAGATCAAGTAATCAAATCAAATAAAACATCTAGCTTTTTTGTTTCTGTTTGAGGAACTAATTAAATATATAATATGATGATTGATAGCTATAGTTAATTAAGCAAATTACAAACCTATCCACCAGGCGTAGTTATAAATTGTGCTACACGACAGACGTAATTAATAGGTAAGTCCCAATCAGGCGTAAGCAGAATTTTGCGCATCGACCAAACGGTGTTTATACATACGCCCCACATCAAACGAACCTTAAACATTGCGCCCAATCAAATTTGTTCCTCGCCCATAACGTAACACCACGGACTAAACCCAAATTTTTTAATTTTTTTGGGTTTTTACTCTTTGGTTTTGATCGCACAATTGCAGTTGCTCTTAGTGGTAGTACTGTCTATGATGGTCCCCATTTGCTTTTGTTTTAGGCAAGTGATGAATCAGCAATGTGGTAGTGAAAGTGAAAAGTTAGGCTGTATGACGCTGGATTATTCTTAGTTTACTATGTCCTAGAGCCGACAAATACAACTGTTTTGTCTTAAGAAGAATAGAATCCAACTTAGGAATTAACCAACCTAGCAAGGCATTTTGTTGTCTGGAAAGGGATGACATAAGAATAAGATCGAATTCTGACCCATTCCCTAAGCAAATATTATGTGTTCTACACATCCTAGTAAATGTCAGAATCAAAAGACATAAACTAGGCTACTCGGCTAGTGTTAAGCTGAACTATATAGTACCCTAGTTAGTAATTCTCCGAATCATTCCCGAATAAGTCGCGAACGTATCCGAACCGACCGCATCTGAATGATACTTCCGAAGTATTTGAACTCCGAACCTAGTTTCCGGATTATATGGACCTCACGAATGATTCGCGAACGTATCCGAACTGACCGAATCCGAATGATAATTCTGAACTAGATTCGAATGGCCAACCTCGCTCTCCCGTAGGTAAATCTCTGACCAGATTAGTTTTTGTTTGATTTTGTATATACTTTATATTTAAACAATTATTCAATTAAAATTTTCTATTGGTAGTTGTTTAACCAGTGTTTTATGTGTTGATTTTTGTTTAAAAGTCTATAAATTCGTTTTGTACATTTATGCGATTAAATTGTTTACTTCTTGTTAAACAATCACGCTAATATGTTTTTTTCCATCTTATTAGTCTCGTAATAAGGTCATAATACTTATCAATTTATCATATATGTAAGCCGAATTTTAAGTGCTGAACTCACATTTATAAAACGAATATGCACGTACGTATGCCATTCCGAACTACTGTCTGAACAATGAACCGTTGACCGGATTTTTGACCGAACCGACCTATCCGAATCCATATAATTCTCGTACGTATACCGTCCCGAACTACTACCCGTACCCCGAATTGCTAACTAGGTATAGTACTAGGTTTACGTCATCTTAATATCACTTTCAAGAAAATAAGATGACATCAGACATCAAAGACCGAAACAACCTAGCTTTACACTGGGTCCATGTCATATCAAGACAAATCTAGCTATTACTACAGTAGTCATAAAGTAGATCCCTCGTGGCAATTTTTGGACTTTAATTTGTACAAACCGTGAGTATTTAAACCCGGCGAGATTGGGGTATACCAAAACTAATTGGGGTATACCCAATTTTAAGTGGACATGTGACCTTACTAGGGGGAGGTCAAATTTGGTTGAAGTTACAATACTACCCTTGACCTTTATAATTCTATTACCATAATCGAGTTTTTTTATTTTCATCTTCCTTCTTCTCTCTTCTTCTCTTCCATAACCAACCACACCGGCTCCACCCCCCACCACCACCACCAAAACTCGTCGATTAATTCGTTAACATCGTCGATTCGAAAACTCCGAGTAATCTTCAACAATGGAACCACCACAGCGTAAGGGAACTCGTATGAAAGGCGCCAATCGCAAACCCAATCAATACAACCCCGAAATTGCAAAATTAGTTCAACAAAAGAGAAGAAAAAAACCGTCGAAGAAGAAGAGATTGAACCCGCTCAAAACGAAGAAATTGTGCGATTAAGAAAGTAAGGGCCTACTTAAACTCACTCTAGTACTTCGATTTCATGTTTGCATGTCAAATTAGGTCGGGAAAAATCGAATATTTGAATTTGCGTTATTTCGCCGCAATGTGTTTGTTTCACGACCTCTGTGGGATTTCATATTTAGTGTTCCGCCGGATGCTCGTTGGTTGAATATCATGCCTGGCGGTTTAGTTATTATAAATTGCTTTCACGAGAATTCGGGATGTTATTCAACCTAAAATCTTGCTTAGCGAAAATTTTATTTTTTAAGCGGGTTGGTTAAAATTTTAAACTTGCGGGGCGGGATTTGATTTTTAGCGTCTCTGATGCCTTGAATGATAAGGTCGAATGGTATCTAAATAATACAACGCTTGCGTTATGTTAGCGGTGTTGTTTTTATTATATACGTTGCGGCGTTTGTAGTTGAAAACCAGACCATAGTTGTTAAAAGCGGAGGTTATTGGAATAAAACCCTCCCGACCCTTGTTTAGCCGGCTTGATGTTTAGATATAGACCCTTCCGACCTTAGTCCGCCTGGGAATGGTTATATATGTTGAGCCTTCCGACTTATAGTTTTTTTCTTAATTGTTCTTGTTCGGGTTGCAAAAGGCAAACAAGAAAGCTCTGAAAGCTCTTAGTCCTCCTTGAAGACCTCCTTGTGTTGGTGACAAACTCTTGACTTCAAGACATCGAGGGCATACGTTGTGGCGAACGACAAAGATCCGTGTGCCGAATGATGATTATCAACCACCATCGAGAACCCGATTCGGGACGAGACTCCGGATGAAGACCAATCAATTCCATCCGGTAGAAGAGGTGAGGATGATGATGTTGATGAAAGAACTCATTTCTGGAGGAGGGAACAATGATGATGATGATGATGGTGATCAAGACATGCCTAATGTTGGAGGAGGTAATGATGATGATGATGATGGTAATGGAGATAAAGGTAAGGGTAGAGAAGATGAAATTGTTGAAGAGGCAGTGGAAGAAGAAGAAGAAGAAGAAGTTGGGGAACAAACCCAAGCTGCAAGTACTAGTGCAACCTAGGAAGAAGAAAAGGGTTATCACTAAACCGAATAATTCCCACATGCCTTCCTCCGAATTGAAGATTAAATTGAAACCAAACGAGCTTCCCAGGGGGACCCCGAAGATGGTGGACGTGTTCTTTTTGGATACAAAGACTCGTGGGCATGTGAAATCAAAATACTATCGTAAGTAATCTCAATCCGTCTTTGTTTTTCATTTAAGTGTGTAACTATCTTAAATTTGTGTCAAGTATTTGTATTTCTTTTCATTTTGTGTTTTTGGTATTTAGGATCACAAGCATGCTATCCGTCTCATGAGGCGCCAAGCTTCATGTTCAATGACTAAGACTTGGGATCTTGAGGATGAATGTGAGGAGGTGAAAGTGATTGTCAAGAACTCCGGGTTGTTGCCCTGCGGTGGAGAGTTCGAATGTTGAGTATGATAGAGTTACCGTATCTCATTACGTGAGAGGTTCTACGGAGAGAGCCGTCTGATGTTATTCCCATTCGGTGAGATGGCGATAACTCCCGATGATGCTCATCAAATTCTAGGCCTCGAGGTTGAGGAAAAGCGGATCGGTGAGGGCTTCGATAACAACATTTCTTGGGAGGATATCTTCAAATTGACCAACACTTTGTTCGGTTCGGATCGAGAATAAGACGAGTCTATGCTTGCGATGAAGGATGGTAATCTAAGCAAGTTTAATCAAGAAGCCGAGGATATATTGTCTGGGACCAAGAAAATCTTTGATGTGGAAGGAAGGGTGAACCCCGTGCGAATCAATGCTACCGTGTCGGCTTATTTGCTATACGTCACGGCAGATGTATCTTCCCGGCTTGATTACGGAAGCTTGGTCGACGCGATTATTTGCAACTATTGGATCCCTTAGATAAGATGCATGAGTATTCTTGGGGAATGTGCTGCGGTGGTCGCCTTCTTGAACAATGAGTTGACAAAGGCTTCAAGGGCACTCACAGTGCGCAAGTTAACGGAAACATATGTCTCTTCCGGTAATTGTATTGTCTAAATCATTTATATTTGCCAAATGCTTGTAATGTTTGATTCTTACTAAACTTTGTGTTTGCATAGGTTTGGATATATGAGCACTTCCCTACTTTGGTGAAAACCAACTCCCACGTCAAAGTGAACGAAAAGCTTGCGATTGATAAGCCAAGAGCGCAAAGATACGGTTTAAGGGTGCTCGGGAAAAGGATATGCATAAACCGCTTATTAACGTGCGAATCGCCTTGGACAAATTGATTGCGGATGAGGTAATATTTGATCCTTACCGAGATGCTAGAAATCAAGGTTTAATCCAAAGGAGAGATGATGTTGCATTATACTACGGACCCTTGTGGTTCTCCCATGGATTTTTCAATGTACGATCCACATCGGGTAATGCGACAATTGGGTTACGTCCAAGAAGAACCCCATTTCGATCTTGAGCCTTTCTTTAAAGTGTTAAGGGAGGATCAAAAGCACATCCCAAAAAACTATTAACGTCGCTACGCTCCACCCCCAACTCTAGGACATTGGAGCGAAAGACTTGACCGTAAAGTCGATACGAGTCTTTGGACGAGGTGACCGAAGGTCATGAAGCTCGGGGAGAGATACATGTCGTGGTACTTGGGTTGGGCTCGTCCCTCTTGTGATTAGGGAAATGACTGGTGAAAAATTGGCTCGTAAGAGGAAGATGGCATCGAATGACTCAACAACAGTTCCTAACTTCCTTGTAAGTATTTTGGAGTAGCTCTTATTGTTTTAAGATTACATTATCGAATAATTCTATTAATTGTTTGTTGTTTAACCGAAAATAGAAGGGGCATTTGAAGACCTTTGTGAAGTTGTTGTGTTGCGCGAGAGAAAGAGGAGAGCCTTTGTCGATTGAAGAGCAAACCAAGTACATTCACTATGCTAGCAATATTGACAATGAGGATGCCCATGAAATGTTCAAGCAAGGCGAGGCTTGAAGTAAGGAGGGAAGAAAAGGCCGGGAGGGAAGCACAAGCCAAGATGAATCTTCGACAAAGAGGGCTCGTAGTGGTCGTGGTGGTGAAGGTAGTAGTAGTCTTTGGTGTTCCTAAACGGGGCCGAGGTCGTGGTCGTGGTCGTGCTCGTGGTGAATGAATGCGGTCTCTAGTTTATTTCTTTATGTTGGGTTGGACAAATGTCAAGGTTAATGGTTGGACAAATGGTTGTTAATGGTTGGACAAATGGTTTTTAAGGTTTATGGGACATGTTTTCTTATTTTGGACAACAAGTGTTTGATTTCTAATTGTTGAATGAAAGTTTTGTTTAGCTACATAAAAGTTTCAAGACAAATAGCCGAGTAAGGTTCTTTTAATTCACCATGCCGACCATACCCGGGGCCGGCAAGGTTTTAAGTGTCGGCCGCCGGCCCCGTCGGCGGAAAATGCTTGCATACCGAGGGTCGGCAAGTGAGTCGAATCATTACAAGCCGTGAATATACGGCCAGCGGTGTATTATGTTTTGAATACGCTGGCATTTTGTTACTGAAAATACCTTCTCGATGCCAAAACCATCATAACGCAGGCATGGTTTTAAATTTATACCCTTCCGACCATAACATAGCCGGCAAATAAAACTTCAAAATATATTGCGGCGTATTGACGGAAAGAAAATGATTTCTGATGCCAAAACCATCATAACGCCGGCATGGTTTTAAATTTAAACCATTCCGAATAGTGTCATAGCCAGACATCTTGAGAAAAATAATCGCGCCGGCTAATTCAAAATTCAAATTTTTGGCAAGTACAATTTCATTGATTGACTTGTACTTGGGCACTATAACGGCCAAATTTGGACACCATCATATAAATACACTAATTCTCTCTACAAAACAACATACAAATAGTTTCATATACTCTCCAAAGCTCATATCATCATACAATCCATCAAACTCACCCAATAGCTAAACAACAATGACTTCATTTGATTCAAATGAAGATTTGGCAATCACCAAAGCATGGTATGCGGAAAATCGACTTAGACGTCAATCCTCCGAAAGGGAGGATTCCACGACCTTTGGGCTAGGGTACACAACAAATTTTGCGGCGAGTTTGGTAATCCTAATGGAAGAAGTATTCAACAAGTCCACGAAAGGCACCTAGTCATCAAAAACGCGATACTTGCTTTTTTGGCTCTCCAACCTCGGATTTTTAACACTCGCCCCTTCACCTTGTCCATTGCACAATTTGTAAGCAATTTTGTGGTTTTTTTTACGCAACCCATGTTGTTTTATCTTCCAATGAAACACCACTAACATATGTAAGTTTGTTTTTGTGTTTTTGTAGCATGAAGTCGTGAAAGCGCTACTTGGAGGAAAAGGGGGAAGCATTCGCGTTCGATGCAAGCTATCACTTCTTGGCGCAAAGAATCCCGGGAGGATAACCCGAGTACTTGGATGTCGTATCGTCTTGGATGAGGAAGATTGATGGCTTTAGAAGTTTTTGTATAGGTTTTGTGGGTAGACCTCTATGTAAACCCTCCATTTCAATCAATGTAGTAACCAAAATTGCATGAATAAAGTGAATTAGATCTTAGATATTCTATTTTCTGTTTGGTATATGTAAATGTCGGCGGGTTATAAATCCTTAACATGCGGCTACACATACGCCTAGCCCATATTTGTCATAAGAATGTCGGCATAATCTTCATTCAAAGACCCTTCCCACAAAACGGTCGGCGTTTTATTAATCCAAGGACCATGCATAGGCTAAAATTGTCGGCATTTTATTCAAACAAATACCATGCCGGCTATATTATAGCCGGCACTTTATTCAAACCTGGACCCTGCCGACCTTTCATATTTTCAAAACCAAAATTTTTGGATCGAAATCGAATTCATAAGACGGATCAAAAGGTTAATCTACTGAATTCATAATTTCAAAATTTTAATCTAAACTCAATTAATTAACCTAATCGAATTTTAGTATTAATTAACCAAGGGCATATTAGCCATTTAGAAAAAATAAGGTTAAGGGTGGCTTGGTTTTTGCTTCATAATGACCAGATTTTGTCTTATTGGGTATACCCCAATTAGTTTGAGTATACCCCAATCTCGCCAGGTATTTAAATCCCATTCCAGTTTAGTATTTTTTTTTTGTTAACAATGATTAGACTGGATGCCGCGATAAGTCGGGCGATAAGTCGGGCGACGCAGACTTAGCCAACGGAAAAATTCTCTTCGATTCTTACAGTGATTTAGATCTCTCCTTTTGATTTCAATTTAGTTTTTATGTTCTTAAGTTGATTCCTACCTGTTTTCCTTATTTTAATTTCTTTTTCTTTGAGTAAGATTGTTTAGTTTCAAAAATTCTTTTGGATGACCTAATTTTAGGTTTTTCGATTTCACTAGTTCTTCCTGATTCATCTTTGATTCTTATTATGTTTCAAGAGTGGTAATAGATTACTGTATTGTTTCTTTCAGACTAATTCAAATCTTTTGGGTTGATTCTAATTTTTATCTTCCTTTTGTTTTATGTTAGGTCATGAGCTAATGGAGGTGCAGTCATAGAGTTTCAAAACATCATCATGAGATTCGTATATCAACAGTATTCATTGGGTTGACAGGCTGTTCGTAGCGTATGGGTGTGGTTCACAGATATTGGTATTATTACAGATCCTTGTTTTAGTCTCATAGAATGGTATCTTCAGAATGATTAAAGGGTTCTGATAAGTTCAATAGGAGGAGATTCTTCTGAAAGATTTGAGATCCTACCTAGAGTAGGGATTTGAAGTTTGATTAAATAAGATAAATTCTAATGAATATTAGCTACTTGTATTGGGAATGAAAATTCTTTTCTTGGTGATGCTTTTTAGTACCATTATATTCATCTCTGCAACAAGATTAATAGGATTATGCAGTTTTATCTCTCTTGAAGATTGATTGTTGAAGTGAATTTATTTTCTCAAGGCATAAAAAGTAGTGTTACTCTTTTTTAATTTAATTAGTGGGATTTTTTAAATACAAAGATGTTTGGATCAGAGAGAGGTTAGCTTTTGGAATCTTTGTTGAGGATGGCTAACTCAGAATTTTTACTACACTTGGCAATTTCTCTGAATTAGTACCAATCTTTTGATCTTCTGATCTTGGAGAATAAGAATATTGATTCTGATTAATTTCTGTCATTAATAGTTTTTTCTAAAAGGAAGTGTTGTCATTTCTTAACTGCAAGCATGCTACTCAAATGCTCTATCTCTTCAATTGATCTTTTGAGAGAAGAGTTTAGGCTCTTAGGTGCAGCTTACTAGCCTGCAATTAATTGTCATCTCAATATTAATGTCATGTCTGGATCATTCTTTGCGGTGTTGCATACTTAAGATTCCTATATCTTACATTAAGCATCTTTGTTGAGTTTATATTTATACTTCGAACTCTTTCAAATATTTCCGCAGTTCTCTTCAGTCTCTTTCCCTTCATTGTGAGTTACTTTCAGTATCAGTTTCTTATTATGGGGTTACCAGCTGCTCAAGTGAGAGTTCTGGACTTAGAAGAAGATGTGGAAGAGTTCCCACATAGATTTTGTAGTAGCAGGTTTTCCCACACTACACCCCTCACTATATTTTGATTAATTAGTCCATTGAAAGTTGTATAATTGAGAATGTTTATTGATTAATTTCATGAGTTGTTTACACGGAAAAGTAGGATTACACTTAGCAAGTAAAACACTCTTGAACTTTCTCTCTCCCTAATGACTTGCCCAACAATTCCAAAAGATCTCCCCTTACAATGAGACTCACTCAACCCTTTATATAGGGCGATACATAGTGGATGACAACTAATCTATCCTTTTATTTCGGAAATGTTCGCGAAGTGTCGCAGATGTACAAACATTTATTCTCGCGACACTTCTTAACCCTCGCCCGGTTCCATGTCTTTTACTTTTTTTTGTGTGTCGTTATTCATCGCGTCATTTATTTTAGGTATGTGCACGTAGACGTCATTTATTAACCCCGCGAGCCACGTTGCGATATTATGATCCTACATCTTGCCTCTTTTTCCTTGAATATTGCTTGAAGAGCGATTTTTAAGGAAAAATCATTGTTGTAGTAATCTTTGGTCTTTGTTGACGAAGGAACGAGCGAAAGAATCTTTGGACTTGAAAAGTACGTACTTGCCTCTATTCTTTGCGAAGTTCGAAGCTTCTCTGTATATATGAAGTGGCATCTCTTGCCTCATGAGTTACGGAAAATAATCAATTTCGCAAGCTCTTCTCTTTGTTAGGAAATATGTAGTGCGATGTTCGAATTCTATTAAAATTCCTGGATCTAATGGTGTTTACACGTGTCTATATTTACCTCTTTTACCGGTGCATTTAATGTTATCCGGTCGTAATATCTTTTTTTTTTTTTTTTTTTTTTTTTTTTTTTTTCATCTATTTATAGGGGTGTTCCTTGTGAAGCAGTTTCTTTTTCCCTTTCATCTTCTTCATCGTCTGCAAGTGTTCCTCTTCTTCATCATTCTGTAATCATTACGCAAGTGTTTGCTGCTATTTTCCTTCTTCATACTCTTCTCTTCTTCGCTACATCCTAGTTGTTGTTCTCATGGCATCCGTGTTTGTTAATCTTGCCATATCTAGTTTGATCTTGTGGTTGATTGCTTTGAAATTAGTTTTTCTTGTTGAAATCACACCGGTATGCTTAACTTCATAGTTCTTTTTCCGCCATTGTTGTTTGTAGAAGAATCAACCCAAAACCAAATTTACCGTGAAGGACCCTCTTCTTTCTTTGGGCTCGCATCGAAACCTTCTTAGCAACAAGAATCTATTACGCAGCCAAAGCCTACTTGAGCAAAATCTATGGTTAACAAAAGAAAGCCTGCGAGTGACAAGGTATTTAAGAAACATTTCTTTTTATGAACAATATATTGTTGCCTCTGTTTCTTTTTTAACTTGTTACTCGCGGGATGATGGAAATCTTGTGAGAACTCCTAAAAGGCTTCAACCCAAGCTGTTACTCCCGGTGTTCCATTTCCTTCATTCACACCTTCATCTCTGTCGAAGTCGTCGCAAGATAATATTCCTATACCTCAACTCCTCATAGACCAAGTTCCTTACAACCTGTCCTCCTACAAACGATGTTATATCACCTTCGCATATCAATGTCCCTACTATTTCTCCAATCACTTCTCTCCCGAAACTTCCTCTTCTCATGAGGTTCCTTTGACAAAGGGTGATTCATCTTTTTTTTGGTAGAGCAAATTCCTCTAACGGCGGAAAAGTTGGAGGGTATAGATGTGGCCTTTAAGGTTCTTTCGAATCTCGTGAATGATGCCAAGAAAACTTCTGCGATCTATCAAATCCAACGTCTGCGAGATTTTAAGTAAGCACCTTGTTCGATAAGGTCTCGCAAGCGTCTTTGGTTCAAGAAATTAGTAAGGTTGAAGGATGATCTCCGAGGTTATGACCGCTGGTCAATAGTCTTCACAACATCTCGCTAGATCGTGATAACCTTCGCAAGAAGAATGAAGAATTAAAAGGTATGCCCTCACCCTTTTTTTTTTTTTTTTTTTTTTTTGCAACTTAAATCCTTGCTCGTCTTCAAAGTATTAAACCGAAACGAATAATGGAGATATATCGAGACGGAGTCTATCGTTGAAGAAGTTCGAGTTGAAAGAGATTCTTGGATGGAGCAAGTATAATCTCTTAGATAATCTTCATACCTATGCAACTGATCAAATAAATAACTTATCGAAAGAGAATTTTGATTTATCGCAAAAGCAAGACTCATTAAGTAATGACTTATCTCGCCTCTCTTATGCTTTGACTAAAACTAATTTGGAGTTGGAAACTTTATCGAGATGAGAATCGAACTCTTTCTCAAGAGAAACGTTCTCGTTGAATAAGGTGGCGAGCTACTCGCAGAAAAGATGATGTTTGCCAAAAATTATGTGAAGAACAAGAGCAAGCCAATCATTCTTTGAAAAACCAACTTGAAGAAATTATCACGAGAGAGATAAACTTATTCAAGGTAGAATAACTTTGAGTGTAAAAACGAAGCAATTCCAAGAACAATGTGCCAAATTAGAAAAATCCAACTCTACTTTGGCGACCAGAAAATTCCATACTTGTTTCCCATGAAAAGAATTTGCGATCTCGATTGAAAGGCTTAGTTGGAGATTCATTTGATGATGTCATGGACCGTTTGGGGAATAACCCATGACTTTAATTCAACATCTTACTTCTCAAAGGAAGGTAGTCAAATTATTTGACTATCTTAATTTATGTATTTATTCCATGAATGGTTTATTACCCTAAAAGTGCCAATAATGTTTAATAAGAACTTTCTCTCGATCTTGTGTATTTGTTATGCGGACTGCGAGAGAAAGCTTCGTTCCACTATCTCCACCCTCGGGTCTGATTATTCTAACATTCGCAAGGAAAATGGACTACTCTCAGCGCATCTTGCTCGTTCTCGCGACCGTGCGGAGCGAAGGTTTGATTATATGTCGATTGTAAGGATATTGATAGTAAAAATCGTCAAAAGGCACGCTTCGTCAATTCCATCTTAAAGCGGAAGTCCTTGTGAATGATATTTTGTTGTCGAAGTCTCTTGATCCTATTCATGTCGATCCTTTGGAAGTAAGTGATGATGAAGTCCCCCATTCTCCCGATAGTGATTATGACTATGAAAGCGGCGAAGATATCGCTAATCTTCAAGTTGTCAACAAAAATCGTTGAAAAAAGCTGGATGAAAATCCACCAAGTGGCGAGAATGAAGGTCTTTGAAAATATTTACGATGACCGTCCATTGACCGGTGAAGGTGAAGTTGAGAAAATTATTGGTGAAGATGATAAAATTGATGTAGAGAATTAAGCGCTTTATAACTTTTCTTTGCAATCTGTCCTTTTGTTTTGAAAGATTAAATCCCTTGTTGAATAATCCTCTTATTTTCTTCTTCTTAATTATGACTATAATCTACGCAAACTTATTCGCTTACATTTTTTATGAAATCAGTCATCATCATTTTTACATTGTATTCTTCACTGATGTCGAATTTTGTATTGCGACGAGGTCGCAGGTATCTCCATGAGTGAAGAAACCTACTTTGTTCGCCTTATCATTTCGGTAGTCTTTATTTTATCTCTTCTTGTGGCGACAAATTCGCATTTGCCTTTACATTTTCATGCAATGGCTCATTGACCTTGCCTTATCAATTTTGTGTGGTCTTCCGAGTTAGACCTCCCTAATTAGAGGTCCTCCCCCGCCACCTTTTATGGCGACAAAATCGCGGGACGTCCTTACACTTGCATGTAAAGACCCATTGATCTTGTCTTATCATTTTCCAAGTATTTTTGCCTCTGCCTGAGGATGTTTTAGTTGCGACAATATGACAGACCTATATATCCTTGCGAACATAAAGCCCCATGACATTGCCGTCGTGCGACAGAAATCGCGGGACGTCCGTACACTTTCGTGTAAAGACCCATTGATCTCACCTTACCCTCGCGTTAGTATTATTGCCTCTGCAGGATCATTTGCACAAATATGACAAGCCTAAGTCTCCTTGCGAAAACAAAGCCTCATGACATTTGCGTCTGTTTTGACACCCCCTAATGGAGAGCGTCGCCCTTATCATCTCCCCAGTTGCCCATGAGGAGGCGAAACATCGGCCATACAAGACTAGCTCCTCCCATCCGGTCTTAACAACAACTGGATTGTTTTCACAGCCTCTTATCCCTTATACCTCTATGGTTTATGGTTACGAGACTGCACCCTAAGTGGAGTTTTCTTCGGGGCGAGTGCAACGCATGCCAAGACTTGCCAAGAATGGCCAGGGTAGGTTCATCCATCCAGGGCACTCTCAGCTCAACCGTGTACCTCGGCGCCTTGTGCATACATCGACTCCTTGGAAGAGACCCTCGGTCGCCCAACCGAGGTATAACCTACATATATAGTTGGGAATCCAAGGTATCTCCCCGGATAGGCTTTCATGGGCCCCAAATTTTCATGACTCGAGGCTTCGGGAGGCGGTGTAAACCTTCCACCCGAGCCATGTTAAGAGATACCCCCTTATATGACGCACTTTAGGTCTTACATTTGCCTCTTACGAAATATAATTCGCGAACTAGGGTGTACGCCATAAAGGTTCGTCCCATTCATTCATTCTTTCTATTCAATCATTCTTCATCATTTTGCTATTTTGTCTCATGAGATATTCGCCGATTCATTCATTTAATCATTCCTTATCTCTTGTTGTTTTGTTAAGCCATTCATGACTTTTCATTATTCTTATCGCGATCTCTTCGCGATTCTCTCTGCATTTTATTGAATGTCGCAAATATCTCGCGAAGAAGTACTTCATCTTGATTCTTCTTGTTATCTTTCGTTATTACGGGTAATATTTCTTTAGATATAACCTATTCCATGGTCTATCCAATTTTTGTCCCACATCTCTTCCTTCGGGGTCCATCAATCTATATGCCCTGTACCAACTACTTCTTTGACGATATAAGGTCCATCCCATTTTCGCCCGGCTTGCCTCCACTTTCACGTTGATATATTGGGGTTTCTCGCAACACCAAGTCTCCCGGTTGGAACTCACGTATTTTTACACGCTTGTTATATTCTCTAGCCGGTCTTGATAATTCTCCATGTGTCGCAAGGCCTTTTCTCGTTTTTCTTCCAATTCATCCAACTTGATTAAAATGTTGCCTGCGCTAAGATTTTTATCCCGGACCTCTTTTTTGGTTGTCGAATCACGACTTACATTTGGGAATCTTGCTTCAACTCAGTAAGTTAAGCAAAAGGGAGACATTCTGTGGCTTCTCTTCTAGTTGTATTATAGGCCCTTTCTTGCATTGGGTACTTGTTAGCACCATCCTCTATTGTGTCCTTCCAACTTTTTCTTCAATATATCGACAATTGTTTTGTTTGTTGCCTCGCTTGGCCATTAGCTTGTGGATATAATGGAGTTGATTTTCCACATCTTATTTGAAATGCATTAAAGGCAACTCTATATTTGTCCTTCAAATCTTCCCATTATCGGATACCGGTTGTGCGGGGATCCCAAATCTGCATATAATATTTTCAAATATGAAAGTAAAAACATCTTTATCGCGAATGTCTTTGGACAGCTTTCACCTCTGCCCACTTTGTGAAATAATCCGTTGCGACAATTAGGTACCTTCTTTGTCCTGTTCACAGGTAAAAATGGTCCCACAATATCTAAACCCCATTTTCCAAAGGCCACACACTTCTTGAAGAATTTAATGGTGCTCCGGTGCATGTATCTTCTTCCGTGTCTTTGACAATCTTCGCAGCGTCGCTATTGCTCTCGCGTCCTCATGCATATATGGCCAATAATATCCTTGCGTCTTTGCCTTATATGCCAAAGATCTTCCGCTATGATTTCCTGCATCCCCACTATGCAGCATCTTCAATATGGTTTCTCCTTCTTTCCTTGTCAGACATCGAAGCGAAGGTCCATCAAAAGAGCGCCGATAAAGCACGCCATCTCGCAATTCATAATTTGTCGCTCGCTCTTTAACTTGTGTGCTTCAATCTATTTCTTGGTACCTCGCCTTTCATTAAATATGCGTGAAGTTCTATCCTCCAATCTTCCTCGCGACGTTGCATCTCATCTACCACCATCATTATATCTGCTTCTTGTCCTTCCTCTTTATTAATTGATGGCGCCAGTAGCGTCTGTATTTTGATATTACTCGCGAGTTGGTGCGTCATCATACTTGATATAAAGGCAAAAGCGTCTGTAGTCCATTATCTCTTCTTGATATGTGCCTCCATTTTATTTTCGGTATACCTGTGCGATAACACTTCTACAAGCTTCACATTTACGTAGGGATGGATCATTTGTAGCATACTTTTCAATTTATCGGCCAATGCCAATTGCAGTCACGGTAATTCTCACACTCTCCGGTTTCATTTCTATTGCAAATCGTAAAGCATGTATTATGGCTTCGTATTCCGTTTCATTATTGGTAGACTCAAATTCCAATCTAAAAGCAAAAGCTAACTTATTGCCTTCGCGAAAATCATAACAATTCCCACTCCTTTACCTTCTCCATTTGATGATCCATCCACTAATATTTCCCACCGGTTTGGCTCGATTAACAAATCTTTTGGATCTCCATGTTCTTCCTCTACATCCATCATTTCATCCACCGCTTCATCTTCCTCCAAAGGAAATTCTGCGAGAAAGTCTGCGGCGACTTGTGACTTAGTTGAAGATAATATTTCATATTTGAGTTTGCAATGACTTATTTGAGCATTCCATCTTTCGATTCTTCCCGATCTTTTTGAATTTTCATTACTTTTGACTCAATTGGTACCTTTGTTACCACCCTAACAAAGGTGTGCTTGAAAATATATGCGAAGTTTAAATGACGCATAGACTAACGCTAGGATTAGTTTTTCAATCTTTGAATAATTTCTTTCGCGGCATTAAAAGTTTTACGATATAATAGATTGGTTTTCCACTCTGCGTCAGATTCATAATAAAAGCGCATTAAGGCGTGCGAAGTCGTCGCGAGATATATTAATAATTCCTCCCCGAGTTACGCATTCATAATGGATACATCCATTAAATGTTCCTTAATTCCTTGTAAAGCCTTTTCACGTTAAATAGTCCATTCGAATTTCGATCCCTTTTTTAGAACACTGAAAAAATGTTTACATTTATCGAACGACAGCGAGATGAACCTTCCTAGTGATGCTAACAATCCATTTAGCTTTTGAACATCTTTTACTGTCGCGGCGTTGGCATGTCGCGAATCGCTTTTATTTTCTCGGGTCAACGTGTATTCCTTCCTTTGATACAATGTAACCCAAGAACTTCCCACGACGCAACTCAGAAGGTACATTTTTCTCAAGGGTTGACTTTGATGTTGAAACGCCTCATTTGCTCAAAAATTTCTTTCAAGTCTCGCACATGATCTTACGCCTTCTTACTTTTTACTAGCATGTCATCTACATAGACTTCCAGTGTTTTATGTATCCATTCCGCGAATACCTCTTCTACCATCCTTTGATACGTCGCTCCGGCATTTCGCAAACCGAATGGCATTTTAGTATAGCGTGTATAATCCTCTTGGAGCGAAGAAAGCGGTATGCTCTTGATCCTCTTCGGCGAGGGGATCTGGTTGTAACCTTTGTATCCATCCAAATGAGGATACCCTTTCATTCCTTCCGCCCGATTCGACTAGTGGGAATATCCGCAATGGAAAACCGTCTTTCAGGCGAGGCTTTATTTAAATCGGTGAAATCAATGCAAATCCTTATTCCTTTGTTCTTCTTTGGAACTATAACCATATTCGCTATCCATTCGGGATATTTTGCTTGTCTAATGATTCCCGTCCAACATCTTCCTCGCAACTCTTCTTCTTATCCGAGGGTGATATCTGTTGCTATCTTTCTAATTCTTTGTTTGAATGGCTTCACATTTTTATCAATTTCCAACTTGTGACAAGCTACCGATGGATCTATACTGCATTTCATCCATATCCCACGCGAAGATATCTTTATAATCTCGCAATGCAGACCAACAGTTCTTTCTTCTTCATCCGCTCCCATGTTAGTTCCAATCTTTAGCACCTTGGGTTCTTCCTTAGTTCCAATATTCACTTCTTTAGTTCGTTCTGCCGCGACGTAACTAGCCTTCGGTTCTCCCATAGGGGTTGGTCCTTTCGGTTCCATCGCGGGATCATTTTATTCTCCCGAGATCTCGCTAGGTATTCCTTTTCCTTCCTTCGCTTTGATCACGTAAACTCTGAACTCTTCTTCTTTCTTAGCGCCCTCGCCATCTTTTGCGGTGCTTAGATATATTCTTTTGTTTGTTTATTTGTTCCTCGCAACATTTTACTTCCTTTTGATAATATATTCTTCCTTTAGCAGCCTCCCCTTTGATCTCGCCTATTCCAGTTGGTGTTGGAAACTTGATACATTGATGAAGCGTCGACGCCACGGCTTTTTGCATGTACCCATGGTCTTCCTAGTAACAAGTTATACGGTGATTCCATATCTACTATACTCAATGTCACCTGAGTTTCGATTCTTCCTAATGGAATACGTATTTTTATCTCCCCTCTAACTTTGGTTATGGATTTACCAAAACCTTGGATATTGTATGCCGCGAAAGTCATATCCTCGTCTTCATATCCCATCTTTTTGTAAGTGTGATAGAACATTATGTTCACCAGACTCCCTGTATCAATTAAAACTCCATTTACCACCCATGTTTTCATTTGTGTTCTCCGATTCTTCTCTCTCCTTATACGCGTTAATTGCGATCACTAATGGAGATGGGTGATCCAAATTTTCTTTGGATATCTCTCCCCACTGAATGTTATCTCTTGTTTTCCCAATCTTTCAAAGGTGATATCATTTCTCTGTGCATAACCTTCTTTCCTTCAAAATCCGTTTGTGTATTCTTCCTCCGATATTTTCATGAAATTCACTAATCATTACTCCCGTATCGTGTCACATACCATATCTTTTTCCCCTGGCTTCATCCGATCTAAGATTTTCCTTTCTCATTTTCTTGATCCAAACAACTTTAATTGCGATTTTCTTTCTTGAACCAACAAGATTAGGTCCCTGTTTCTAGCGCATATGTAGTAGCGAGGTTTTCCCACACTACACCCCTCACTATATTTTGATTAATTAGTCCATTGAAAGTTGTATAATTGAGAATGTTTATTGATTAATTTCATGAGTTGTTTACACGGAAAAGTAGGATTACACTTAGCAAGTAAAACACTCTTGAACTTTCTCTCTCCTAATGACTTGCCCAACAATTCCAAAAAGATCTCCCTTACAACGAGACTCACTCAACCCTTTATATAGGGCGATACATAGTGGATGACGACTAATCTATCCTTTTATTTCGAAATGTTCCGCCGAAGTGTCGCAGAGATGTACAAACATTTATTCTCGCGACACTTCTAACCCTCGCCCGGTTCCATGTCTTTCTGCTGTTTTGTGTGTCGTTATTCATCGCGTCATTTATTTTAGTCATGCTCTGCGGCATCGCCTCGCGACGTCATTTGTTTATTAACCCCGCGAGCCCTGCACGTTGCGATATTATGATCCTACAGATTTGCTGCATTGCTTTGTGATGATACCAAAATCTATCATAAAACTTCTGTCAAACATCATCTTAATAGGATCTGGCCTATTGCTGCAACTGATTTTAATCTTGCCAAGCCTTATATTCAAGGAATGGGCATCCAAAATTTATTTGTTGTAATGTTTAAGAAGAGTCAGGATAGGGACATTGCTTTTCTAGCTAGGCCAACACTTGTTTTGGGTCAACTTTTTGCTGTTCAGCCTCTGGGTGCTCTTGAATCTATTTTTGATCTAGTTTGGGAAGTCACTCTAATACCGGTGCAAATTCCTATCCATTCAGATCTGGTCAACAGAGGAAAGGTTAGAGAGGTATTTGTCAAATTGGAAACTTTGTAGCAACCACATCCAAATGGAATTGGTTTGAAGCTTGATTGATGGTGCCCTTGAAGACACCACTCACAAGGAAAGTTGTTTTTAATACTAGTAAGAGAACTTACTATATGTCTGATTTTTACCTAAACTTCCATTTCGTGCTTGCAAGAAATGTTTTGTGTTGTACCACGATGCGGCAAAGTGTAAGGAGATACAGTCAAGGATATTTGTCAGGGCCTTTCCAAGACACCCTCTCCTCGTGCCACTCATGTTCTTTGTTAATGTGAACTACACTGAAGTTGGAGAAATCTCTAAGTAAAAAGTGTCAGCAAGTGATCCTATAATCCGGGACCATTCTCAGCCTTCAGCCTTCTCTGTCAGTCTGCAGCCATTGGGTAGCATTGATAACAGGAGTTCATCCTTCTCTCCTCTTTTTTTCTCGTCTGCTTTACCTACTGTGTCTGCATTAACTATTAGGGAACCTTTGAATCCACACAATCCCCTAATATTCCAGAAACAATTCATGCTTTGTGTCGCCTTTCGATAACTTTAGTTTGGGAGATAATGGTAATGTGCATGACCGAAAAGGTAAAAGGCCAATAACTGCTTTTGAATCGGTTTATTTGGAGGCTAGCACTCATTCATCATCCTCCCCTATGATGCCGACTCCTCGTTGGCCACCTCTTTCATCTGCTCCTCCGCCTGTCTCTTCCTTTAATGTTGGAAGCTTTGGTTTTAATTCTAGTTTGAGTTCTGCGGTCAGTAATGTTTGCTGGGCTACTTCATGCTCTACTTTCTCTCAAACTGTTGTTTCATCATCAAGTTATGCCTGTAGTTCAGTTACAGAAATGAACTATTTCACTGAGGGATTTATGCCACATAGTTTTGAACATGAACTTTCGAGTGTTCCTTCTCAGAATGAAGAATTCAAGGATGCTATTATTCTAGAACCATTGCCTTTAGCCTCTCTTCCACCGGAACCGGTTATTATTGATGAGGAATTTGAAAAAGAAGTTGATCTCATGATGATGGATGGAGACTCTATGGCTGAGGATGCCTCCATGGCTCATGACCCAGTAAGTTAACTTTTCTATCTTCTGTTATTTCATTTTTGCCCTGTGTTCTGACAACTTTGCTCTGCTATTTTCGTTACTTGTTTGCTTTTGATCCGAGTGTTTTTAGCTTTCTCTGTGCATCATGAAATTTTTAAGTTGGAATATTAATGGGTGATGTTCAGATAAAAAGTGGAGACATTTATTTAGTCTGTATAGGAAATACAAACTAGATGGTATTTGTTTATTGGAAACAATGGTTAATGAGGACTCGTTAGGAAATTCACCCATCATTAACCTTATGATACATGGATTATCATTCCTTCTGTAGGGAAATCTGGAGGTCTGGCGTTTGGTTACTTTGAAAAATCCACAATAGAGGTTCTAGGTTACTCCCTGAATATGATCCATATATTGTGTGATGTTTCGCCTTCAATTAAAAACTGTGTTGTATCCTTTATTTATGGTTCTTTGAATGTGGCTGGTATGAGGAATCAATGGAATTTTCTTAGTGACATGAATGATAATAATGGTAATCCTTGGCTTTTGCTAGGTGACTTTAATTTTATTCTTCATGATTCTGATAAACAAGGTGGTAATTCAGCTACTTCTTTTCCTCCTAAATTTGTCAATGATAAGCTAGTAGATATGAATATGCATGAAGTTGTTTCGTTTGGTAATCCATATACTTGGTGCAATAGAATATTTAAGATTCCAAATGAGTTAATATTTGAGAAACTAGATAGGGCTTTCATGAATGATAAATGGGTCACAGTCCTTCCTCAAACCCGTGCCACTAACTTAGGAAGAGTTTTTTCTGATCATTCTCCGGTTTTGGTTCATTGTTTCCAGTGGGTTAGAAACTTAAAAATTCCATATAAATTCTTCAAATGTTGGCAGCTTAACCCAGATTTTAAAGAAGTTTTGAATGCATCTTGGTCTAAAAGGGTTGTTGGTTCTCCCACCTTTGTTGTTGTGAATAAACTCAAGCATGTGAAATTTGACTTGTGTAAATGGAATATCAATTCCTTTGGGCATATCAAAACTACTATAGGTAGACTCAACTCTGAGTTAGAAAGACTTCAAGCTCTTCCTTATTCCCCTCAGATTGGTCAGTATATTTTGAATTATTCTAAATAATTGGATTCTTGGTATGAAATTGAGCACTTTACTTCACAAAAGAAGTCTAGGATAAACTACTTCACTCGGTATGATAGGAACACACATTTCTTTCACAATTGAAATTTAGGAATATGTATAACACAATACACACAATTAGAGATGATCAAGGTAACTGGTTGGAAGACAAAGATCAAGTGGCACAACTACTCTCTATGCATTTTAAAAAGATCTTTACTTCTGATAGTCCTGGTAATAATGTTATTGAGGATACTCTAAAATATGTTTCACCCATTATCAATGATGAAGTTAATTCCTCTTTGACTGCCATACCTTCCTATCAGGAGATTATAGATACGGTTAATAGTCTTGCTTCATGGAGCTCTCCGGGGGCGATGGTTTCCGAGGCGGGGTTTCTTTCGGGATAACTGGGATATCGTGCAAACTGAGGTAGTTTCGCATGTTCAAAACTTTTTCAAAAATAGATTTCTCTTAAAACAGATTAATTTCTCTTACATTGCTTTAATTCCCAAGATAAAAAATGCTTCTTCTCCCCATGACTTCAGGCCTATTAGCTTATCAAATTCAGTTTATAAAATTATCTCTAAAATCTTAACGAATCGTTTAAAACCCCTTATGGATAGTTTGATTTCGCCTTTCCAGTCTGCCTTTGTTGCCAACCGTCAAATTCATGATAATGTAGTTATTACGCATGAAATTCTGCATTCTTTTAAAAGGAAAAAGAAAAGCTCCAAGAATGATTATTTAGCTATTAAGCTTGATCTTTCTAAAGCTTTTGATAGGTTGGAGTGGTCCTTCATTCTAGCTGTTTTTAAAAAATTGGGGTTCTCAGATGATTGGTGTCAGATGGTATCTCAATGTATTAGTACTGTTTCATATTCTGTATTGGTAAATGGTTCTCCCAGTGAACCCTTCTATCCTTCTCGCGGCATAAGACAAGGAGACTGTCTTTCGCCTTACAGTTTTATTCTTTGTACGAAAGTTTTGTCTCAATTGTTGGTGAAGGCAGAGGAAGAAAAGATGATACGAGGCTTCAGATTTAAAAAGGACAGCCCTTCTATCTCTCATCTTTTTTTTGCTGACGATTGTATGTTGTTTTGCAAGGCTTCTGTCTCATATGCGAAGAACCTCCTCAAGATTATTGATACCTTTGCTCAGGCTTCAGGTCGGGCAATTAATTTTGAGAAGTCTCGGATTTATAACTAGTAAGAGAATGCATCATAAGCATATTAAAATTTTGGCTAAAACCCTTAAGATGAAATTCCTTAGTAATTACGAAAGGTATCTAGGGACTCCCCTTTTTGTTGGAAAACATAAAACCGTAGCTTTTAACTTTCTTATTGATAACTTTGTACTCTAGATTAAGTAACACAAAAAGACTAATCTCAATGTGGTTGGGAGAACGGTTGTTACTAAGCACGTGTTATCTAGTTTAGCAGTTTATCATATGGCATGTTTCCCTCTTCCGAAGACCATTACCTCTAAAATTGATTCCATTCGAGAACTTTGGTGGTCTAAAAAGAATCCCAAAGGTCTCGTTATTTTAGATCCTGGGCGGATATTGGTAGGTCCAAATTAAATGGTGGTTTAGGTATTCAAACACTTATGCTATGAATCGAGTCTTTATCGATAAGCTTGGTTGGAGGATTATCAAAAATCCTAATTTCTTAATTTCTCGTTTTATGAAAGATAAATATTTTCCTAATCGGAACTTGTTAGAGATTGACAAAGCGGTGATTCCTCTTCTTGGATATGGAAAGGTATAGTTAATGGAGTTCAATTTATTAAAGATAATTCGATCATAAAAAGCAATGATGGAGTTTCTTCTCGTATTTGGTCTTCTAACCTGGATTCACCGGAAACTTGCATCCTCCAAGTGCCAGACAACCTTCTCATAGTGAATTTGTGTTTGTTAATGAGCTTATTGATATTCAAAATGGTAATTGGAATGATAGTTACGCTTTCGAATTTGTTCTCGTTGAGGATGTTACTAGGATTAAGACAATCGAGACTAAACCTTCTTGAGAATGACTCCTTAATGTGGGCGCACACTAGTAATGGAAAGTTTACCATTAAGTCTCTTCTGAGAGTTTATGTGAATGATTGTTCGTCTCCAGTTGATTACGCTTTGGAGGAAAGTGTGGGATATATTTGTTTACCTAAAATTAAGTTTTTCTTGTGGAAAATTTTTGCGTACATGCTTCCAAATTAACTCCATTCTTAGGTCTTATAATCCACAAAATAAATGATCTTTGTCCTCTTTGCCAGATTTGAGGAAATCATTATGCATCTTTTTATTGATTTGTGAAGTGGTTAAACATATTTGGTTTGGTCTCTCTTTCTGACACTTGATCGATTCTAAACTAGACTGGATTGATGACTACTTTCCTGTTTTGGCATGATGATGCTTTAGGGGATTCCCCATTTAATGTTTCTTGGCCTAGCATTGGTGGCATAGTCCTATGGTGTGTCTGGAAATTCAGATGTGAAGTGATATTCAAGAAAGTCTCTTTAGATCTCAATAGGATTATTTTGGACATAAAGAGAATGATTAATACTTACATGTCTCCAAAGTCTCCTGCTTTTGTTTCTCCTCTTTGTGGTTCTCAAGATCCCTAGCTCGTGTGGATCACTTTATGTTTATTGATGGATCCTTTAAAGATTATAATATGGGTTTGGGTATTATTTGGTGTGATATTGCAGGAAATGTAAGAAGTTGTCGTTCGAACTATGGTTTGGTGTCAGATGCAGTTGGTGCTGAAGCAGCTGCACTCATTTTGGCTATCTCCTGGGAAGAGGAGATGCATCTTACCAAAGTCGTCTTTGTCAGTGACTGTTTTCAGCTTGTGCAGTTTAGTAATGGTGCCAACACAAATGTTTCTTGGAGAAGTAGTGACCTTGTGGAGCATTGTCGGAGTTTAATTTCTAGTTCTTTATCGTTTAAGTTAATGTATGTTAAGCGTGTGAACAATCAATTAGCAGACCGGCTTGCACGTCGGGCTAGAAAACTTGGTCTTAAGGGTCTTTGGGTCTCTTTTCCTTCCTTTTTAAACCATCTTATTAGGAAGGTGAACCTTAAGGAAATCTGTAACTCTTTGATTGTTTAATAAATTGGTGTGTTTTTTAGCAAAAAAAAAAAAAAATCCCATTCGCCCTGTTTTTGGATATTCTCGTGCTTTTGGGGCGGCAGCGGCTATTGATGAGGAAAATTTCAGGATGATAATCCCACACTGGCACTATTGTGGTTAACTAGCCTCAATTTCTTAACGATTCAAATTTGAGGAAATTATATAAATAGCCTTACATTTGGTAGACCTTCACAACTACCCTTACCAACTATAATTATACCCCTACCTAATAAAAAAGGAATTCATTTAATCTTTAGTTCCAAACTTACCCTCTCTATTACAGTATTGGATCTAATGTTATACTCCGCCAACTGCAAATCGTTTTCTTTTCTTCCTTTTCTTTTCTCTATCCTCCTCTCCGAACCAGCACCACCATCTTCATCGTCGCCGCCACCACCACCTTTAATCCGCCACCACGTCCTAGACCACCACCTCCTATACTTCCACCAAATTAATCCACCACCACCTCTTAAATCTATTGATGAATGATAAGGAAACTAGTTCCCAAAACTGAGATCTCTGAGTATCAGAAACATATTCATTTGGATTTCAACTGGACTTTGTTTGAAGAACCTAAAATTGGTGATAACAATATTAGTTCGTAAAGAGTTTCCGCGTCGATTGGGAAGATTCAATCATCAAAATCGAAGAAAAAGATAAGTTTTATCTCTTGCGATTATAAATCTTTGCATTTTTTAATTGAAGTTTGGTTGATGTTTTTGTTCATGGATCAATGGATACAAATGGAGTTGCTAATCTTCAAGAAGAAATTAAGAGATTAGTGAGCAGTGAGCAGTGATGAATGACTAAACGTTTCCCGGTCGGTGTTGATTATTGAATTACTATATTCAGTGACCAAAAATCTTTTAATGACCTTATATTGTGTGTGTATATGAGCCTTTCTTATTTGGTATATTTTTCCCTGTCTAATTGATTAAGATTTGATCATAACAAAATTTGATTTGGTGCTATGATTATAATAATTCTTCGTCCTGAATTATCAATGATGGTGTTGTTGGTAACTCATGAGTTGTAAGAAGCTAAAGCTGGGATTTTGTTGGGGTGATAGTGGTGGATTCTGTTGTAGTAGTGAGGGTGGTGGTGGTGGTGGTGATTACATCATTCGTTTTGTATCAACTCATGTTGTTGATGCCTTTTTCAGAGGATCAACTACCGTTGTCGATCGATTTGCATAACGTGAATATTTGTGTATCAACAATAGAAATTGACCTTAGTTTTAGGGAGTCAACAACCAATGTTTGTGTATCAACAATGGAAAAATGGAATCAACAACCAAATTTGTGTATCAACAATAGAAATTAATCTTAGTGTAAGGAGTCAACAACAAATATTTGTGTATCAACAATAGAAATTGACCTTAGTTTAGGGAGTCAACAACCAATGTTTGTGTATCAACAATGGAAAAATGGAATCAACAAAAAATATTTGTGTATCAACAATAAAAATTGACCTTAGTTTTAGGGAGTCAACAACCAATGTTTGTGTATCAACAATGGAAAAATGGAATCAACAACCAAATTTGACAAATATTTTTGAACTTTTAATTTTTTGGATCAACTTCAGTTGTTGACACCTAATATTAATGGCGGCGGCGGCGGCAACAACAGTGGTGGTGGTGTGACGGTGGTGGAATATTATTGGTGGTTGTATTTAGTAAGTGGTGGTGGTGGCGGAGTGGTGGTGGCGGAGTGGCGGTGGTGGTGGTGGAGTGGTGGTGGTGGTGGAGTGGTGGTGGTGGTGGAGTGGTGGTGGCGGCAGTGTTGTTGGTGGTGGTGAAATGGTGTTTCTCTGGTGGATGTGAAATAATAGAATTTTTTTTTAATGGATAAGATTTTTAAATGGAAAATAATATTGTAAGTGAGGGTATTAAGGTAATCTGTTTTTAAGGGATAATTTATTTAAATGATAGGCGTATTTATATTGTTGTATAAGGGTATATTTATCCTGGCGAGATTGGGGTATACTCAAACTAATTGGGGTATACCCAATGAGACAAAATAGGGTCATTTTGAAGTAAAAGAGGTCACCCCTTAACCAAATATTTTCAAAATGGCAAAATTGCCCTCGTTTAATTAACACTAAAAGTTTGATTAGATTAATTAATTAAGTTTAAATTGATTGAATAGATTAAAACTTATGAATTTTAAGTTATGAAATTTTGTTTTTGATTGACTTTTGTGGGATGATTTTTGATGATTTTTTTTTTTTTTGAGAATATCTCTTGCAAACGAAAATGAAGCACACAACCAAAATACTTCTAAAAAGGGGATTGCAAATCACGTTATATGAAATCATACTCAAAATCAAAGAATAAATCAACACTTTTAGTTACGAAAGTATGAAAAGTCGGCAAGGTCGACTAATGAAGATCATGCTTGAAGCCAAAAGTGGCCGGCAAGATCTTCATCGCCCATTTCGCAGGCCAAAAGTGGCCGCAAGATGATCTTCATCGTCGACCTTGCCGACTTTTGTTTTTTGACATACGGGAGATGACATAAAAAATTTATTGGTAGGCAAGGTATTCAAGAAATACCCTTCCTTTGTTTTTGGCCCCAACAAGGTATTCAAAAATACCCTTCCTAGCACATTTGTATTAGCTAGGCAAGGTCTTCAAAAATACCTGTACTATTGTTGAAATTTTTTACGATCGCCGCCATGGTCATGTTATGAAAAGTCGGCAAGATATGCATGTCACGACCTTGCCTGGCCGAAGACACAAATCATAAATTTCGATTTCTAACTGGATATAACAATCAAATCACACAACACAATGATGGGTTTAAGTTTAAACATCATTTATAGTCTTCTTTTATTTTGGTAGAGTCAATATTATTTTTGGAAAATCAAAGTTGAGATTTTTATATGGGTTTGGTTGATGGAAGATGAAGATGAAGAAGAAGAGAAGATTAAGAGTTGGTTAGTTTTTTAATTTTATGGTTAATGAAATTAAGAAATGAATTTATTTTTAAGATTTAATTATTTCAAGGGTATTAAAGTAAAATCACACTTTTTAATAATGACACACCATGTCCCCTTCTCATTGGGTATACCCCAATTAGTTTGGGTATACCCCAATCTCGCCAGGATATTTATTGGGTGTCAAAACTAAGGTTATTTAATAAATTTACCCTTCAAATTTTAACCAAGAAATTAACAGAGAAAATGTGAGACCGGAGCTTCTTACATTGATCTGGAAAATTTAAAAAAACATACTAGATTGAAATGGCTAATCAAGAATCCGTCAACAGTTAATTCTAGAGATGCAGAAGATTAATTAGCTTACATTGAATTTTTATTCTTCAATCTTCATGGGAAAATATGAGAGATGGTTCACAAAGGAAGACGATCGAAGAAGACAAAGCTACTGTCAATTCACCTAATCGAATCTTTATTATAAATTTTTTTTTTTTTTTCTCAGAACAACAAGTGAACAAACTGTTAGGAATTCCCGGGCCTAACTAACCTCGAAAACCGGCTTATAAGGTTAGGATTGTCCAAGGTTTATTAAGCACGGGACCTAGGTTGCCCCAGGCGATGTGGTACTATTTAACACCCCCTCAACGACTAGGGCTACACAGACAGAGTGGCACGGAAGCCACGAATACACACTGGCGGGGATACAGAGTGGTACGGAAACCACGGACCACACTGGCAGGGATACAGAGTGGTACGGAAACCACAGACACATGAGTAGCGTTGAGAGGGGGCTGACTCTGATACCATGTTAGGAATCCCTAGGCCTAACTAACCTCGAAAACCGGCTACCAAGGTTAGGATTACCCGAAACTTATTAAGCACGGGACCTAAGTTGCCCAAGGAGATGTGGTACTATTTAACAGAAACGAGCCTAATTCGAGAATCTCTTTCAGAAGTCTCTACGTATACGGTATACCTAGAAAGTTAAAATTGAAAATTTTATGTATGAAAATACAAAATGTATGTGACAATAAACAGATATTGTACCTGCACTGGTCATGTAACACATCGCATGGTGTTTAAGAAGAATGGGTCACCGTCACTCTCCCACAACCTCTTGGGTGTGGATAACTAATCAAGAATTAGGTGTGCAAATAGCATTATACTTTTCAGTGTTTTATTTATTATTTCAGTAGTGTCACATGCTGCTGGCTTCACAGCAGAACAAAATCCTCCTACGACGGCCCCCAAGTTATTAAGGGAAGTGGGACCCACAGGACGGATCTTCGATTTCCTTCGGTCTAGTTTGACTAACACAAAAGTCATTCCAGTTCAACCGTTACTGTTCAAATTAAACAAGTCAAAGACTCGACTCATTTCACAACCGTTGATCACATAAGATAAAATTTGTGGTTCTAGATTAAAATAGTGAGTACATTATTTTTCCTTCTCAGAGCATCCATTCCAACCTGAGACTACCAAAATGCCCTCAGAATAACGTCAACACTCAACAGTATTTCCCTCGGTTTATGGTGGGCAAAAAAGGAAAAAAAACATCAAACAGTGACCAAAAACTAAAGAAAACTAAAAAAATAATCAAAAGAGTGATGCAAGTGATCGAGCTTTGATGGGTTTTCGATATCTTTTCCTGACATTAACACCGTTACAATCTTCATCGGAGTCATCTGAGTCATCATCAAACTCGTCTTCGATGAACATACAACCATTATTGTTAACATTTTCCTCTTTCACAATATTCACTTTGGGACTTGTTTGATCATAATCAATTACGGGTGCTTCATCAATAACTTCTTGTCTTTCTTCTAATTTTTCACATTCCTCTTTTGCGTCTTCCTCTTCTGCATCTTCCTTTTCTGAATCTTGTTGTTGTTTCTTAACTTCATTTGGTGGTCTTCCTCTTTTATTCTTACCCCATAACGGACCAAACCCGGAATAATAAACAAATTCCGATGATTTTTTCCCCGATAATTTCCCCTTGTTCTTTCTGCCCCGAATAGTAGTAGTTTTACTGCTCGATTCTTTTGGTGGTCTACCTCTTCTTGCTGTTTTCTTCTCCAATTTTTGAATCTTCTTTTCCTGATTATTATCTCTCTGATGATGCATTTGAATCAAATGATGTTTACACAATGGCTTCCCTTTTTGTGCTTTTGATCGACAATGCCATCCTTGCCCATCAGTTTTGCAACAATACACTACTCCATTCTCCTCCTCCTTCTTCTTCTTCTTCTCCTTTACATTACTATCAATATCGTCGCCGCAATCTCTTTTCCTCTTCTCAATATTCTTCTTCGTCAATGATTTCAACCATAATTTCCTTTTATACGCCGTCGCATATTGTTTCTCTACCAATTCTTCTTCAGTTTTTTCATCGTCTTCTTTGGATTCAATACCATTTTCTTCAATACTGCCCAACCAAAAATGAAAAAAAAAAACTAAAAACCCTAATCAACCAAATTCCTCATTCCCGATAACAAACATAAATCGGGGTTTCTTAAACCTTTCCTTTTATTACGAGATAGATAATTTTGCATTCCAAAAACGAAACGAAAGAAACCCTAATTTCTCATTTCATTCGTGAACTCAAATAATTGTAATCGAAATCAGTAAGAATTAAACAACATACCTTATTTGATCTTCTTCTGCATTAACTGATTCGTATACAATTTCGTCGTCATCATCATAATCGTCATCGTAGTCTTCTTCTTCATACTTCAAATCCTGCAGCCTCCCACCATGTATGAGCTCAAATACGATAACCAAAATGAAAAAACTAAATGAATCTCGTAACTTGTTTCCCTGAATCAATCCTACGAATTTTACTAACCCAAAATGTTGAAACCCTAACCCCCATGGAAAACCAATTTATCTTTCTTTCTGAATAACAAAGATCTATAAGGAGAATGAAAAGAAGCGATAAACTGACCTTAAAATCTTCATCTGAGAAGTAATAGAGAAGGTCTTTAGCTGGAATCACATCCCATACTTCCATATTAAGCTCGCAAACACCAACAACTTCTTCCCTTTTGGTCTGTAAATTATTCACACGCTCCTCCTCCTCCTCACAAATAGTTGGAACAAACTGAACAGTACTAGAAGGGATTACTGGTATTGTTGTCGGAGTTGAAGCAGAAGAAGGAAGAGTTGGGCAGACTTTTTTCTGAGCGATGAGTTTACGGATTCGCATCGTGTGTTTTTCTGTAGATCTCACTCACTCTGGAAACTCCTCGATATTGTTTTGATTTTCACTTTCTGCGTATTTTGTTTTCTTTTTCTCTTCATCTTTTTTATATTTCTCGTGTTTTTATTGATATACTTTATTAGATTACTAAATTCTCCTCAATTTTTAAATCAATTTACATTATTTTCTATTTTAGTTGGAAAGTTGTGTGGAGCTAACACGTTAAGAAAACTTTGTTTGATAAGTAAGGGTATTTTTGGAATGTAAATCTGGTTCAATTTTTACTGCGCTGCGAGAAGCGGAAATGTTTGGATGAGGAACGTTAGCCGTTGATCGAGGGATTAGAGCATTGCTCAATTTTGAAGGTGGACCTGCTGTAAGATTTTAATTATTGGATCTTAGACCTTTTTGGCTTAACGCCAGTAATTAATGTCAGTACGGTATCGTGATATCACCTATTTTTAGTCGCTGAATTTTGTCCGGAACTTTGTTTGACTGTTAGAGAGATAAAATTTGACTGTTAGAGAAATAAACCAACTCAAAGTTTTAGTTGTAAGGGCAATTCCTATGGTAATGCTCAGATGAAAACTTTTGTTGAGCCAGGTGGATGGCCAAACAGGTTTTTCCACTATGGTAAAGCACTGGATGGTTGATCAACAAGCGCCAGAGCTTACAACATACGCCGTTTCAAGAAAAACCGCCGGCGTTGGAAGAACAAGCGCTGGCGCTCAAAACACAAACGCGGCGATAGAACTTAGAACGCTAGCGTTTGTAGCAAAAACGCCAACGGTTAGTTTTTTTAAAATTCAAAATTCACCTTTTACTTCTATAAATTACCATCATTTTCAAACAATTCACTCACACCAAAATTCACTTCTCTTGAATTTTCTCTTCTAAAATCTATTTCAATTTTTGAGTTTATTGTTGGTGAAATGGCTTGAAAGGCGATCACACTTTTTTGCGATGCAAAACTAGAAGCTGTTGTTTCTAAGATATATGGGAGTTTTAAAAAGATTGAAAAATTGTAAGAGGGAAGTGCAAGTTTTTGAAGTTGCTCAAAGAAAATGTTCCGCTAAACGGCAAAGAAGAGCTCCAGTTTTGAAAGTTAACAACAAAAAATTCAAAAACAAAGGAGAAACTGTCAAAGAGCGCGTTGAATGGAAGATAGTCAAATGAAGATAAACAGGAGGCCAAAATTTGTACTCGATTTTTATTGAAGTTGTTTGGTACGTTTTATTATTGCTTAAGTTTATATCTTGTAAAAGAATTGGCATCAATGAATGAAAATATTTAGATTTTAAAATAGAGAACTCCACTTCAGATTAAGCGAAATTTATTACATTTAAACTTGCAAATAACATCAAACTACATTTTAATAAACCACAACAAAAACATCAAACTACATCAAATCTAGCGACATTCTCTTTGTAGAGTTCATAACATTCAAAATGCTTAAACTCTCTTAGCTTTCTTGATAAACTTGGTCGAGCGACGGTTTTACGTAAAGCAGGATAAAAAACGAGTTCAGATATTTATGATGCAGTTGATCAGTGAGGACAAAGGTAAGATACTCACCAGTTCTTCGTTGGATAATCCAAGATAGCTACGGTGAACCATCCACAAAACTTCCGTATAATGTTTTACTTCCTTATTGATTGCTCCAATTCTTAGTTCTAGGCTCATACTGTTTCTTATTGTTTCGTATGCTACAAAATGTCCCAATACTCTTTCCCATAAATAGTCATTGTTCATTGGTCTCATCATACGATGTAACCAAGATCGAATAAGAGTAACATCTTCTTCCATTGTAAATACCGGAAGCGACATTCGAGTGCAGTACAGATGTGACCGAGATGGACCATCTTTTAGAACTCTAAAACACGCTTCGTAACGAAAAGGTTTACCGTGAGCTTCCTTCCAATTATCAAGAACTGTTTGGATCACTTCATCTTCAGTTACACCGCTGAACTTTTCTCAATCACTTCATCTTTAGTTACACTAGAGCAAGAAATGGCTGGACTGCAAGCCTAATAGATTGAAAACGAGCATGCAATCGACGAGTATCTCGGTTTCACAGGTTTCCAAATCGAGAGACGAACATTGAAAAAGCGTTCTCCCAAAAGAAGCTGTCTTGAAAGCCCACACGATGATTACTCTATGAAAAAATATGATTTGCATAGAGTTATATCCTCTTCTTCAGTAAACTTGGGACCACGATTTCTAACAGACATTTCTGCAGAGTGAGAGAGATTAAGAGTTTTATAGAAAGAAAAAAAAAAGATGTGATTTTGGAGATGGGAGGAATGGAATTTATAGGTCGAGAAAGAAAATCGAGTCGTTGGCGTTTGTAGTAAAACCGCGTGATTTTACTACAAACGCCAATGGCTTTCCTTTAAGCTCCCATTTGAATTACCATAGGAGTTGGCGTTTGTAGTAAAACCGCTCGTTTGAATTACCAACGCCTATTTTCTTGTTATAAATACAACACTAGGTGTGGCCTCTCAACCAAACCAACAGATTTCTTTCTCAACATCCACCATGTTTTCTAAAGGCAAAACGAAACAAATATTATGTGTCGAAGCAAAAGAGGTTTGTCCATTATGTTTCATGGATAACCACAGTCTTATGCAATGCCCTTGGATGTATTCAAAGTGTCCGCGGGAAGGTTGTTCACACATTAGAATATTGATTGAATCACAACCGGAAAATCTCAGGTATTTGCAATGTCAAGATCCCAATTGTCCATAGGAACCACATATGCTAGATGATGCTATGAAGATTAAAAAAGAAGAAGAAGAATAAGAAGAAAAGATTGCAACACTCTGCAAAAACTTCAAACTTAAAGCCAAATTGAAGGAGTTATTACATCTTTGAGCATCGTGGATATGGAGATCACGAATACAAACATTGTCCACAGAGAATCAGTGGATGCTCAAAGCCCGATTGCAAGACTTTTATGTATTTGCAGACTTCTTATGAAGAAGACACATATGTAAGGCATTTATGGGAATGTCCTAAGTGTTTTTTAGTGGAGTGGGCTGATTGAAGTTGAAGGACAAATCGATTCACTATGGTATGATGTTATTTAGTTTGTTGTTTATTTTGTGTTATTACGATTATCTAAAACCAAACATGTGGATGTCTTCACATTTGCACCATCAATATCATAAGTAATTTAAATTTTTCCTCGATTAAACATTGCACCATCAATATCATAAATAAAAACATACTGCATTAAACAACCACATCATACATGAGAATAAAAGAAATACATTAGATTAAAACAACTACTACATAGGCGTCAATTCTCGGCGGGTGGTGGAATTCCTAGGGAGATGTAGGGATCGTATTTGATGACCACCCTAAGAATGTTGAAACAAGCATGGAAGTCGAAAGGACGACGGCGGTGAGATGCTAGCCACATCGCTCGAGTTCTGGGTTCCACTTCATGTTCGGCTTCACCGTTGAGCTTATTTTTGTGATTCTCTATTAGTTGAGCGACGAATTCCGATACATTACAACTAATTACACTAAAACAATGCGCCAATCCGTGACAATCACGCCCATGAATGTTCATCGTTTCAGCGGCAAACATTTCATAAACTTTATCCCAGAACGTTGATTGGGATACATTCCTACCGATATAGGTAACATCTTGTGTTTGAAAAACATAGGCTCTGCAAATAGCTAAATCCTCTTGTTGAGTGTATCTAACACCACGAACTCTAGGAGGCATTTTTGTAGATGATTTGAGAGTGAAGAATGTGTAGAATGTGTGAATTTAGAGTTGAAATAAGGAGTATTTATAGAACTCAAAAATTATAGCCGTTAGATCACAAGAGTTTTTAGCCGTCCAGATTCAGCCGTTGGCGCTTCTATGAAAAACGCGGCGCTTTCAGGAAAGATGCTGGCGCTTTAAGTAAGAGCGCGCGTTGGGAAGACAAGCGCCAGCGTTTTTGGCTCAAACGCCAGCGCTGGTGTGAAGCTCGTCTGGCCTTTCATCAAGCGCACGCTACATGTTTTAACTCACTCAACAAACCAACACATTTGTTGGTTTGACATCAATTTTTCATGTTTGTTGAGTCCATAGTGGGAGCAAAATCAACAAACTTGAAGTTTGTTCAGTCCATAAGAACTGCTCTAAAGGCTTATAGCACGTTTGGATACCGGAAGCAGAAATCAGAAATAAATATATTCTGCTTCATAGAAAGTTGGCTTTTACGTTTCTAAAAGTCATTTTGAAATTTTACACCCAAACTAACTTCTTGTCTTTCAACTTTTATGAGTCAAAAAGTTATTTTTGGATGTGTATCCAAACGCTCTATTAGAATATAAGAAGCGTTTGTGTTTATATTTGTTTGAACTTTTAGATCAATTTTCTATTTTCTATAAAGGGTATTAATTCCGATACTGCTGTAACACCCCGAGTTCCGGACCAGGGTCAAACCCGCATGGAGATACGAACTCGAAGCGTTACGGATCAGAAGAGACTTAATTTTTTTTTTTTTGTTTCTAATTTACTTTTACACAAAACATAGTTGAAACTTTATATAACATGAATTGAAGCATGTAAATCCACTAATTATCTTTAACAACATTTTCAACCAAACATATTATTTCAAACTACATTTCAAGCAATACAATAAAACAATTCAATCTCTCTATGTTGTCACGGGCGTAAGGCGCCGCGCGGCGTCAGGGGAAAAATCCCGAGCCGCGGCGAGGCGCGGCGAAGCCGCAGCGTATAATAATACTAGTCACATGAGTATATATGTATATTATAGGAATACCACATCAAAATTACTAATAAATAACTTCTCATAATTCTTATTAGTCTTATTTTTAATCGGTAAACATAGTTGACACTCTAGTACTAGTAGTCTAGTAGTACCTAACATGCCGACTATCCTAAACTAAATAAGCGTAGTTCTGAAATCATAAATAAATAAACTAATAAAGCGATGTATTGGGATGGAACAATTAAATTGTACCACTCTCAGTTTCCCCAGAGGTCCTCTTCATCCCCAGAATCAATGCCATCATCGAAGTCATCATCATATGTGGTAAGGACAACATCTTCATCGTCATCAGTTTCGGAGTCATCCAACTGCACTTGTGATGAACGAGCACGAGTCGGTGTCCTTGATGATGTTGTTGTTGCCCTTGATGATGATTACGTGCGGCTGTGGTGGCATTTGTGTTAGTGCGACGTCGTTTATACGTCTGCTGACGAGTCATAGGAGGAGGATGCTCATCATTTTCACTTCCTTCAGCGTCTTCAAGTGTTCCATAAGTGAAATCTGTTCCTTCTACAGGGTCATCTCTAGCATCATGAGGATCTAGCCACTCTTGGCACTCTTCCATTGTCTTGACTGGTGGATCTATCTCGAACCCATTCACGCGTTCTTCAAAACGCTTCCTAAGTCTCTTGTTATATTGAACATACACAAGATCATTCAACTTTGCATGGTCTAAACGGTTCCTCTTCTTCGTATGAAGATTGTTGAACGCACTCCAGTTCCTTTCGCATGGGGAAGCTGAACTTGTAAGTCCAAGAATTCTTTTGGCAAACTTTTGTAAGTTTGGAGTCTCACTTCCAAATGTAATCCACCACTCAACAGGTGCAAGAGACTGAATACTAGCTATGGCATTGGCTCTTCCTAGTCGCCCTCTCCTAGTGCGATATGGAACAAGTTCAGTATGATCTTTCCTTCCTCCTCAAAATTTTAAACGGACTTGCCTATGCATTCCAAAACCTTCTTTGATAGCCTGATCAGATTCGATCATTCGGGACTTCCAGTGTAGCCCAATTACACTTGTGGGTTCGAGATAATGTCTTTGCGGCATGCAATGGTTGTTGAAGTTGATCCAACCATCGCTTGTCCATTATCCTGCTTAAGGTACGCCACGTGTCTTCATCTTCAGGGGTTTTTGCAGCTAAATTAGTGCGTACTTTCTCCTTGCATATATCCATTGCCGTGTAAAGATATCCCATAGAAGGTTTTTCTTCAGTATCTACCAATCTGATAACATCTACCATTGGAGCCATTATTTTCAAAACATAATGCATGTCATTCCAATATGTCGATCTTCTGGCATACTTCGCGACCTCTTTTCCAATTACATGCTTCTTTGCCCATTTGTTGTTCCTCCACTCCTCTGAATTAAACATATTCCTTATTTTCGGTTTTAGATCGAAAATGCTTTGCAAGGATAAAAAGGACGTAGCAAATCGAGTCACGGATGGCCTAACCAACTCTCTTCCTTCAGTGAATTTCCTCATCAGATGCAAAACACGACAGTGATTATAGATGAATTTTGTCATCTTTTTTTGCCCTTTCCATGATACTAACGACAGCAGGTAACTTGCTCACATCCTCCATCATAAGATTGACACAATGTGCAGCACATGGTGTCCAATAAATCTTCTCCTTCTCCATTAGCCACTTGCCTGCCAGCTTATAATTCGACCCGTTATCTGTTATGACTTGTATCACATTCTTTTTTCCTACTTCATTTATCACCTCCTCTAACATGTCATATATTAACATTGCATCTTTAACTTGTGATGATCCATCCAATGATTTCAAAAATACAGTACCTTTAGGACAATTTACCAGGAAATTGATAAGAGTTCTGCGCTTACCGTCAGTCCACCAATCAGTCATGATGGTAACCCCATATGTCTCCCAATGTATTTTGAAATCATCAATCCACTTCCTTGTTGTATCTACTTTCTTCTTTAGTATATTGACCCTCAAGTCATGATAACTAGGCGGCTTGAAAGTTCTTTGGATCACTATCTTGAACTATAGCTCGCACATCTTTGTATAGCTTTGATTTAGCACGATTGAATGATATGCCGTTCTCATAAAAAAATCAGCAATCAATGATCGAGCAACTTCGGAAGCTTTTTTATTCATGGCTGTAGTTGGAACTTTTGGAGTGAATCCACCATTGACTGGAGCTAGAAATCCATCCATAGGTCCTTTCTTCTTCACCATAGCAGCCGATTTACGCCCAATTTCTTCTACTTCATCCTCATATATATTGACGTCAGTGTTTTTTTCCTCTTGTTGCTTCTTTGCTTCAGTTGCAGCAGCTTTTGTAGTCATATAATCATATATCTCATCTTGCACAGAAGTAGAAACTTCTGTGCACTTACGAACCCCCTTGAATGTAAAAGTTTTATAATTACCAACTAAATGGTGTTTGAATCTCTTGATACCTCCCCTGGACACATGACCACACAAGTCACACTTCACAACTTCTTTGTCTCCATCAACAGGTTGCCCATAGCTCCAACCTGGATCGTTTGAAGGTCTGATGCGAACATCATCACTTGTAGATGCTGTAGAATTCTCTCCTGACATATCTATATTCTTATTCTGTAGCCTATAGAATACTAGTAAACAAACTCACAGAGAACTAAGAGAAGAAGTAGTTTGATTTGGAATCTATAAAATTATCATATATGCATTTATAAATACAAAAATAACTAGGTTAGGGTTTTGAAACGTTTACTAATATAAGTTATCTAACATGAATGAAAAGGATCGGAAAATTAAAAGATCTAGAAAATATTTTGAAAAATATTTTCTTTTACTCAAAAAGATACCATTTTGGACGCCCTGACCCTTGACGCCTTTGCCTAGGCGCCCATAAAGGCGTCGCCGGGGCGCCCACTTTAAAAGTGGCATCTTTTTTCTACGGCGTGGCGCCAACTTAAAAATAAGTCCACTTTGGCGCCTAGGCGGCGCCTAGGCGACGCCTTTGACAACATAGCAATCTCTAAGCTACTCATTCTAGCTTCCGATGCGCAACTCTAATAAATTCGCAAGGAATGTCAATTGGGGTGAGATGACAGCTCAATAGAATGCACCCCACTCTCTAAAGATGTGAAAATAAATATCAATCGATCAAAGAGAACATACAACAAGAGAGTTTGCACAACTTCGAGGATTAAATTATATGTTCAAATAACAAGCTCACAATGTCAATAATATTTCAAACGAATAATCCAATTTACGATTCATTACATCATTTATAATAACACAATTCATCCATTTAAATTTCAACGCACGAGTTCATAACACCAATTATGTTTCCAACAAATCATCCTAGATTTCAACACATGATTCACAAATTGATATTTTCACAACAAGCCATGAGTTTACAATACCAAAATAATTTTCAACAAGTCATTCATCAATGATTCAACACATATTTTAACGTGTTAATATAGTCACACAGAATCCATGAGTTCACAGTACGAAAACCTTGGTTCGTACACCCACCTATCGTTTATCAGCACGGACAGCCTCCATCGATGGTCAGGAACAAAAGTTCCTATGGAGATCATACCCATCTGCTCTCGGGGATCATTACCCGTTTCATTCATGGTACGAAAACCTTGGTTCGTACATCCACCTATTGTTTACCGGCACGGACAGCCACCATCGATGGTCGGGAAACACAAGTTCCCATGGGGATCATTACCCATCGTTAACATGAAACATGTTCCATATAACGGTAAAACATGAACTCATTTCCTTTTATAAATCATTTTCACAAACAACACAAGCAACCATGGCTTAACAACATGAATTTCTTTCAAGCATTTATTCAAACAAGTTAACTGCAACCGTATTACATTATGCATTTCAGGTGATAACTTTTTCCGATCTACCTCAAAATTTTATTGAACATTTCTGACACAATCATGCATAACATATCCAAATTTCACATTAAACTAATGGCTCAGTCAAAAGATAATGAATTTACAATGACTTCCTAAACACTAAACAAATTACATGTCTTTACCAAACAATTCATGATAAATTCATAACAATCTGAAATTAATCAAATATAAAGCATAATTAAAGATGAGGTAGGATCCATAGACACTCTTAGATGGACAAGGTCAGACAAGATTTGCGCCATTTTTTCCGCAAAATCCAAACGACAATGAATTTAAGTGTAATATTTTGATGATACATTCCTCTTATAAGACTCTACATTCCTACAAAAAATAAGCACAATTGGAGATGTATAAAATGACCATCTACCCCTTTGAATATCAACCGTTCAAATTTAACGGTTGAAATTAAGATCGGTAGATGGTGAGGTTTATTATCTCGGTTGCGTTGAGTTTTTTTATAGGAGTGTAGAGTCTTATAAGAGGAACATATCATCAAAATATTGCACTTAAATTCATTGTGACTGATTTTTATGAGAAAATTGCGCAAATCTTGTCTCGACCTTTGTCCATCTAAGAGTGTCCATGGATCCTCCCTCATTAAAGATAAGACATTTATCTACAACTTTTTTAAGATAATTAATAAGGGGAAAGCTAGTTTTACTAGAGGGAAAGCTGACTTAGTCTACGATATTTGACTTCCGATTAATATTGGGTGGATCTCATAATAATTTTCCCCCTATCGATTTTTTTTTCTTTTTTAGCTTAACTTCCTATATCATTCTTTCTCTCTTGTTGTGTTACTATGATCGTCATTCAAACTCTACACAACTTGAATATTATCGTTTTTGAAATAAACTAATAAATATATGGTTCTGTTCACGTCAAAACTACTCTTTTCTTTGATCGGTTTAACGTCAAAACTACTCGAGTGATTGAATAAACTAAAAGAGTCTAGTGTTGTGATCTCTAAATATATAGGTATGCAGGGTACTTACCTACTTGATCCTATCTACTTGTTAATGAATTTCAAAACAGTAGCCATTATGTGCAATTGGTCGACTATAAGCAATCTCCTAAATAACTTCCAATAGCAGCCAATGTACATATGTAATGCTTAATTAATAAACACAGTAGTCATATTTGGTTCTCTCTAAAATCAAACAAAGTATTTGATCCTAAAGAACTCGTTGTTTGGTGTATAAAGGAAGTTCACAATCGAATGGAAGATTATTTTTTTCTCGGAATTCTAATATTTTTGAATTAGTCGAAGTATTTGGATGTTAGCTAGGGTTTGTTAATCCTTAATTAATGATAAAAAAAATCACTAGGGGGAAAGCTTATTTTTAATCCACCCAACATTGACCCACGGTCAAATAACCTAGACCGAAGTCAGCTTTCCCTCTAGTAAAAGTGACTTTCCCCTTATCAGATGACATTATTAAATCCGAAACTTTTAACTTTTGAGACCTAAGCTTTGCTTCCTCTTTATCTAGGGTTCTTCAAGTCCTTTGGTAAGTTCTTGATCTAAAACTTTACCTAATTATTGTTTTACATTTTAATTATGAATGAAGATAATTGGATAATATATTATTTTTTTTCCTTTTTTAGCAATATTTTCGTAGGTATTTAAGATGTAGAAAACTACTATTAATACAGTAGAAAAGTCACCGGAAATAATAAGATTAACAAGATTTGTGGAAGGGTAAATCAGGTGTAAAAAATGAATACAGTAATTAGTTAAGAACAATAAGGAGAAAAAGGACAAGTGTCGAATTTCCTATTCGTCCCCCAATGCCCCCATCGGTATTTTCCCCCATCAAAAAATTTCTCGTAGAACAGAAGCGTGAATAATAATGAAATAAAATGAACCCATAAATAGTTCAATTAGTCTATCAATCCAAATACACAACCAAATCTGACATAAACCCATAAAACACAATTGTTAAAGTTCATAACTTAATCATCTAAACTAACCATACAAGTCAATAACCCAAATTACCGATCTACATTGTTCTCAGCAGCAAAAAGTTAAACAAACAAATACTAAAAATATTACTAGCAGTATAGGAAGAAAACCCTAGAAATTGAAAAACCTAAAATCTAACTGAATAGATGTAATCTAATAAGAGAAATAAAATCCAGAATACAAATCAAATGTGTTGTAATTTTCTCGCGGATTGAGTTCATATAAAGGGATGAACATTGTCTTCAAGACTAAGACGATTGTCTTTACCTATACCTATCATGATAAAATAAGGGCATTAAAATAGTTTTTTTTTCTTTCTTTTTTTCCTATTATTTTTGTTAATTTGTGGATATTCACCAAAGAAACTTATAGAAAAGATAAGGAAAGAATTTGAATTTTTTTCTTTTTAGAAAAGATGAAAAAATAGATAGGTAAGACATGATAAAAAGGCAAAAGTAAAATATGATGATGATGATGATTTTTATCTTTCTTGAATAACTGACAAAATAAAAGGACGAATAAATAGAATTTAGAGGAAGAGATGCAAAGATCTCAACAGATAAAAGAGCCAATGTAATACCCAGTATTTTTAGTTACGGTTTCGGTTCGGATTATACCCAAATTAGCTAACCATGTGGTTTAGGATGTTTCCTTTGCCTTAGTATAGCTAGGTTGTTTAAAAGAAATGCTACAAGTTAGGTGGAAATAGAATAGCTAATAAATAATAAAATAAACATTTTCTTGTAAAAGGAGAAGGAGACAGAAAATAGGGAGAAGAAGGAGAGACAAATTATATTCATTAGTACAATCGACAAACATATAGAGCCTCTATTTATAGGGCTAGACACAGGTCATCCCAGTAATAAATGTGATTTACCCTAGATATTCTTAACATAATTACACGTTTATAACACTCCCCCTGATGACATTGTGTCTAATCTAATTGCCTCGTTAAAACCTTGTCAGGAAATTCCAAAAGGACAAAACCTGATCGAAGGGAAAAGAGTACAATTGAGAAAACTTAGAAAAGATTTGGACATGTATATGTTGCCTCATTAAAACCTTGGCAAGGAAAACCCAGTGGGAAAAACCTTGATGAAGGAAAAAGAGTACAACGTGATAGTCCAGTAAAATACCTTTTTAATTTGATACTCCCCCTGATAAGCACTTCAGTTAAATCTTGGCTTGCAAATCTTCGCGTCGAGATTTCTCAATTTCGGTGAACAAATTTCTTAAACGCTGGATGATAGACACATTTTTGTGTCTGAATTGTCCTCAGTGTCTCTTTTGTTAGTGCTTGATTTTGTACTTATTATGGTGTTTTTATGTTTGTGTAGGTGTTTTTGGAGGAATACACTTGTGTGGAAAAAGTTGCTCAAAAGTGCTATTTGGACCCCCGGAGAAAAGTGATAAAGGCACCCTCATTTTGGATAAGGGGCACCCAACTGATAAGGGGTATCCCCATGGTTATTTGCACCCCGGGGCGTTACATTAAACGCACCCCATCATCAGTTAAGGGGACTTCATCCTCTTCTTTTGAATTCCAGAATTTGGCGGGAATTTTGTTGGTGTAACTAGCAGAATTAGGGCTCGGCTTTTGGAGTGGATTCATGGAGATTCAATGCCCGAATTTGATTGGGTTTACTTCTAAGGGCTAGACAGGGATGGTATAAGTGTTATTTTCGATCCATTTTGGCTAGAATTTCCGCGTGAAGAAAACAGGGGCGTACTATATGGGAGAATATTCTCCATTCTTTGTCGAGAAGATTTGGGATATATTTCTCATTCCAATTTGTTGATACTAGCTTTGTTTAACCGAAACACTGGATGGTAAGAGCTTCAATTTCGAAAAATAATCTTTTGGTGTGATTTGGAAGAAAAAAGGGGCACGTTTGGTTTTCAAGATATTCCCTAGATATCTATTTCATCTTTGGAAGGTTTGCATAAGCTTGAGCGTTCTAAACTTCTTATGGAGTGTGTACAAGGTCAAGTTGAGAGTGTGCAGACTACATGCAGACGTGTGAAGAAGTCTATTCAGGAAATTATTCTCCGTGACTGCATGAGAGTATTTCAGAGAATTTTAGGATTTATTACCGGAGATTCTTGGTGCAGGGGGGATATAAAGAGTGTTCGACACTCAGAGAAGATATAGAGAGAGTTTGGGCCAAAAGATAGAGTTGCAGAGTGAAGAAAAATCAAGTTGCAATATTTTTTCTGCTGCTGCTGTTGGGAAGAAAGAACGAAGAACATTAAGCTGCCAAAGCCTGTCGTTAAAAACCGTGGTTTATTCTCGGTTTTGCAACAGTCTTTGCAGCGACATATCAACAGTGATTACATCACTTTTCTTTTATCGTATATTGTAACAGCTATTTGCAACACCTTTTAAGTGTTGCAAATACTTGATTTCCATCATTTTCTCTCTATTTCATCTTTGTAAACACCTTTTTGAGCAATGAAAAAATCCTTTGAGAGAGTTTTCAACATGGTGAGCTAGAACCCATTACTGGGACGACGGAGGAAGCTGTTTTGCACCCATGTGGTAATTCCATTTAATTCCTTTATGACTATTTGCACTATTATAATTGATTTATGATTTTTCTTGAATATTTGTGAATTCGTTAGATGTCGCATGCTTAGTCTTAAGTACTTTAGATGCGTCATGCTTGTGAATTACATATATTTCTTTATAACATCTACCTTGGCAAAGAATTAGAGTCGATGTTTGTTATTTTGTGAGCTTTAATTGTCCGGAATTAATAGATGAACCGCATGAATGTGAGAATTGGTGGAATCCCGAGTCCCAGTAACTCTCTTCGTCTTGTGACATAAATTGTATATATTCTCTATTTTTATTATTTTTCTTTATTAAATCCTAAAAATCGATTTCAACAAGTTCGAGTGAACGACAACCTTACTACCACTTTCTACAACATCATTGAAAAATACGATCAATTTTTGGCGCCGCCGACGCGGACTTGTGTATAGATTTGTTTTTTAGGTTTTGTTATTAATTTTTTTTTGTTATTATTTATTATTTTTGTTCTTTTTTACGCGTTTTGGTATTTCTGTTTGCTTTCAGATTTGGAGTGGAGCGAAAGAAAAATAGAAAGTGCTGAAAAGAAAAGCAAAGCCAAAATAAGAAAGAAAAGAGAGATCCGAACGGAGTGAAGAAGAAAATTTTGTATATAGTGTAATTATTATTTTTATTTTTTTAGAAACTGTAATTAGGTAATTATTTTTGTAATTTTTATTTTTTGGACTTTTTAATTTTTGGACTTTTTTTTTTGGATTATCGGACATTATTAATTTTAAACCCTAAGGAAGGGTAATTTAAATATAAATCGCACGAGGAAGGACGGTGATTACGATATCACCTCGACCCCTCGGGTTCGTACACGACATAGGAGTCGTGGCCCAGTCGACTTAACGGTTCATCCCCGTCCTGGAACGGGAGGTAAGAATTCTAAACACCCGCGAATCCCCGTCGGCGGGTTTGCTTGGATGATTTTGTATGTCTATATGTTGAGGTCTTGAATACTACTGCTTTTAATTTCCTAGTAAAGGGCAAGGACTGGCCATACAAGATAAGGGTTCGGATTTCATCACCGTTCTCTTCTTGCCGCCTTAGGAAAACAAAACCAAACGCGAACCTAAGCCTAAAATTTTGAATAGAACGAGACCGATAACGAGCTTAATAGGAAAGTCGTTCGAAAAATATTGGTTACTCTATTAAGCATACTTGAAGTTCATGATGGTTTTGTGAGTTGAATGCGTGAGCTGCGCCGCCCGTAATGCGGTGAGGCCTTGGGTATCAAAGCTCCACGCTTCCCTCGCCTCTATTCAACTTACTTAAACTCGGATTGATTCGAGGGGTTTGCCAGTTGTAACGAGTTCCTTTTCGAAATATTAGAAGCTGGTCTAGAAACAATCTAAGTGGAGCCATCATGCTTTTTGTTTGCTAGAAATCAGTAGGTTTGTTTTGGTCGAGTCAGCCTTGTTTGTGTTTGTGTAGAATTCCCTTACAGTTAGGATGTCAAACTGGTATAGCCAATACAACGAATATCCAACTGAACAATATGGACATCACTCTTTTTATGACCAGAGTGTGAATAGTGGTTAGGAACGCCAACCTTTTGAAGGTCATGGGTCATACCATGGTGCGCCCAATTACTATCCACACATGCATCAGTCTTATGAGCAAAACAATCCTCCAATTTCTTTAGAAGAGTCTCTCAAGAGTTTCAATGAGTCAACACAGAAGTTTCACTTATTTATGAAAGAGACTTATAATATTCCGCTTCCGGAAGAGTCCCAGAGTAGTCAACTAAGATATCTCTAGAAGAGTCCCTCAAGCAATTTGCGAGAGTACAAATAGGATTGTGGAAAAATTTGCTCAAGATAGTCTTAAATTCCAATATAGTGTTCCCAATACCACCCTTGAAAATAAGGATAATTTTTATTCACATAATCAAGATGACGAGGATAAAATTGGTAACACTACTTGTCTAGATGAGGTTCAACCATTTTCATATTATTATAATGATGATTATGATGAGGATAGTGTTGATGAAGAATTTGAAATCGTAGGCATAGTGATCAGGGAATTTGTTACTCCAATTGAGCTTGATGATGATAATATTTCTAGTTCAAATCCAAATAATTTTAATAATTATTCACCTATTCAAAAGGATGAGGATTTGACTAGAGATACCCCGTTTTGACGATGTAGTATTTCTTTTGATTATGAAGCCAATGATGGTTTAGAGGAACGAGTATATTTTGAGTCGAGCGATTTAGAAACAATAGACTTAGAAAAAAGAAAATGAACTCGTAGAGATGAGTGAGGATGTGCGACTTAGAAGAATCAATTGACCATTTTCAAGAATCAGATGACCTTGAAATTAGGGAAGTTGTGACTAGTCTTTCTAAAGACACTGAAAACTCTAAGTTTGGGGGTGATTATCATTCTCCATGTGCTTTAAATCTTAGAAAAGTCCCTAACTTGGGACTTGACATATGTGCCTCAACCATTTTAAAAGATTATCTTCATACACTTTTTCCCCGAACCTAGTTGTGTCCATAAAGAAGTTCGATTGTTAAAACCCATCCTCCGGGTTGATGTGGTTAACCTGTGCTATGATACCACGATTGACTTTGTTTTCCCACCAAAAACCTTCCTTCCAATTGTGGGAACGTATAAGATGTAAATTATTAAGTTTTGAGACTAAACCTAATTACTTTAGCATCAACACATTTGCTTAAGAATGACCACTAACTTGTGGTCAATCAGTATGAGTCAAGTCCGATTGACTTGAGGATCCGCAATTATTTAGGTTATTATTATGTGCTTCTAAGCTTTTATTTGAGTTTTTCCACTCTAGAACCTAAACATTCGGATTCAACTTTTGAGGAAATGCAACCCATGAAAATATGTTATCTAGATCCAATTATAGAACCCGAACTGAACCACAACTAGATGTAGTTGTCTTAAACAGAAACTAGACAAGGGTGTGTTTTATTTGTTAATTTTCTTGGGATGTTGCGATTCCTTTTACTTGTGATAGCCCTATTTGGTTTTGGGGATCCGCAATTATTCCGCCATTACTTTATGATTCTATGAGGTGACTAATTCCTTCCGATGTCTCGGGTCAAGACTTTAAACTTAGCACTTCTTGGGAGGTAACCCATGCTCTTGCAACACGATAATATCTTTCCTTACTCTTTTCTTCAAGTGGTGACAGGTTTCTCATTGTTCATGCTTTTAATTTCATCTTTAGAACATTGAGGACAATGTTAGATTTAAGTTTGGGGGTGGGGAAGAAACTTCTTGTTAGTTTTTAGTTGCAATAAATAAACTCCGAAGAGCCTAGAAATTTATGTTTATTAAGGAAGGCACTAACCAATCTAAGTGGATGGAAGCATTTTGGTTGTAGGAGTTGAGGAACTAATCTGATTAGATGGAAACATCTAAAGAGTCTATTCATAAAAGCACGAGCTCGTGTGTTAGAAAAAGAAAACATGGTAGTTTCTACATATCCTCGTGATGGAAACATCGAAAGAATCCCGATTACTTCTTTATTTTTCTCTTTACCATTGCTAGGGTGAAATAGAGTGACTGAGATACCCAATAAAAAAATTAAAAAAAAAAAAAAAAAAAAGACCGGACCACTAGACCAACCTAATAAATACAATAAAGTCGATCACTTGGTACCCTTGTATATGCCAAATGAGTTGACCTAGAGTTAGGATTATCGATCACTTGGTTCCCTTGTATATGCCGGTGTGTTGATATTAGTCCGGATAGTATCTTAGTCCATTAGGATAGGTTCACCTTAGTTAACATCATCCACGTTTTTCTACATCCATCTTCTTAATCTATCCATGTGATTGGTTGACTCCGGTTTATGATGTCCAGAAACTATCTGAGTAGAGCTCTGTCACTTTATATGAATTTTAGTATGCTTGAGTGCAAACTCGTGTACATCAATTGGAATTTCGCATCGGGGTACTTCCTCCCGTAGTCAATAAGTATGCCAACCAAGGAGATTCTTTAGTGCCTTCCAAGGTTCTACGTAGATAGCTAGGGTCTGGGGTAAAGGTTTTGTGGGTACACCTCTGGTAAACCCTCCGGAGACAACACTCCGCCACTAGGGCCACCTAGGGGTTCAAATGATTTTTTAGAATAAATTTGCTCGAGGACTAGCAAATAATAAGTTTGGGGGTGTTGATAGACACATTTTTGTGTCTGAATTGTCCTCAGTGTCTCTTTTGTTAGTGCTTGATTTTGTACTTATTATGGCGTTTTTATGTTTGTGTAGGTGTTTTTGGAGGAATACACTTGTGTGGAAAAAGTTGCTCAAAAAGTGCTATTTGGACCCCGGAGAAAAGTGATAAAGGCACCCTCATTTTGGATAAGGGGCACCCAACTGATAAGGGGTATCCCCATGGTTATTTGCACCCCAGGGCGTCACCTGTTAAACGCACCCCATCACTGGTTAAGGGGACTTCATCCTCTTCTTTTGAATTCCAGAATTTGGCGGGAATTTTGTTGGTGTAACTAGCAGAATTAGGGCTCGGCTTTTGGAGTGGATTCATGGAGATTCAATGCCCGGATTTGATTGGGTTTACTCCTATGGGCTAGACAGGGATGGTATAAGTGTTCTTTTCGATCCATTTTGGCAAGAATTTCCGCGTGAAGAAAACAGGGGCGTACTATATGGGAGAATATTCTCCATTACTGTCGAGAAGATTTGGGATATATTTCTCGCTCCAATTTGTTGATACCAGCCTGTTTAACCGAAACACAGATGGTAAGAGCTTCAATTTCGAAAAAAATAATCTTTTGGTGTGATTTGGAAGAAAACAGGGCACGTTTGGTTTTCAAGATATTCCCGAGATATCTATTTCATCTTTGGAAGGTTTGCATAAGCTTGAAGCGTTCTAAACTTCTTATGGAGTGTGTACAAAGTCATTGAGAGTGTGGAGACTACATGCGGAGACGTGTGAAGAAGTCTATTCAGGAAATTATTCTCCGTGACTGCATGAGAGTATTTCAGAGAATTTTAGGATTTATTACCGGAGATTCTTGGTGCAGGGGGGGATATAAAGAGTGTTCGACACTCAGAGAAGATATAGAGAGAGTTTGGGCCAAAAGATAGAGTTGCAGAGTGAAGAAAAATCAAGTTGCAATATTTTTTCATGCTTGCCAAAGAAAGAACGAAGAACATTAAGCTGCCAAAGCACGGCGTTAAAAACCGTGGTTTATTCTCGGTTTTGCAAATGCCTCTTTGCAAAAATGCGACATATCAACAAATGATTACAACACTTTTCTTTTATCGTATATTGTAACAGCTATTTGCAACACCTTTTAAGTGTTGCAAATACTCGATTTTCATCTTTTTCTCTCTATTTCATCTTTGTAAACACCTTTTTGAGCAATGGAAAAATCCTTTGAGAGTGTTTTCAACATGGTGAGCTAGAACCCATTACTGGGACGACGGAGGAAGCTGTTTTGCACCCATGTGGTAATTCCATTTAATTCCTTTATGACTATTTGCACTATTATAATTGATTTATGATTTTTCTTGAATATTTGTGAATTCGTTAGATGTCGCATGCTTAGTCTTAGGTACTTTAGATGCGTCATGCTTGTGAATTACATATATTTCTTTATAACATCTACCTTGGCAAAGAATTAGAGTCGATGTTTGTTATTTTGTGAGCTTTAATTGTCCTAATTAATAGATGAACCGCATGAATGTGAGAATTGGTGGAATCCGAGTCCCAAAGAACTCTCTTCGTCTTGTGACATAAATTGTATATATTCTCTATTTTTATTATTTTTCTTTATTAAATCCTAAAAATCGATTTCAACAAGTTCGAGTGAACGACAACCTTACTACCACTTTCTACAACATCATTGAAAAATACGATCACTGGAGATAGAAATGCTTTCATGAGAAATTTTCCAGTTAATGAAGTCTTCTTTCGTGTTAGTCTTCTAATAGTAGTGTCCTCGAGTCTGCATGCTTCTTTCAAATACATTAAGTACTTGTGTCTTGGATTGCTGATTTCTTGGAGATGATTTGCAGAAATAGTTGATGTAGTTTCTTCAACAAAGTGCCAAGATATGAATATCTTATCATACGTGAACAAAAATCGTATTTGTTAGAAGGAAATCCAAATTCTTAGGAGATGATTAAGTTGATTTATTTTAATCAAATGTGGGCATCCACTATAAAACCAAATTTATACAACTCCCCCTTGGATGACCATCATGTTGAATTAATTAAATTGCCTCACTAAAACCTTTCCAATAAAAACCCAATAGGGAAAAATTTGGACGAAGGAAAAAGAGCACAATACCAACATTTTAAATGAAAATCAAATGTCAACAAGATGTTGCCTCGTTAAAACCTTGTCAGGAAAACCACTTGGGATAAAACCTGAAACGAAGGGAAAAGAGTACAACTTTTGACATAAATATGGATGCTAACTCAACTATATGAGTATTATAGAAGCACCAAAATCATAACTTGTAGTCTATATTATAGACAAGTTTAAGCAAGCATAATATTTTAACCGCAGATTTAAGAAAATTGATACTTATCTTTGCTAAAGCGTGGATTTTTGTGTTTTTACAGACTCCTCAAGAGACCTATAAAGTTGATATCATCAACTAATTAATCCGGATTTTCGGTTTGTACCAAATTTCTAAAAACACAGAAAGGATTGATAAACCTGATATAATCGAGTCAGGTGGCTACCTGGATATGTTCCCAACCACATTCTTGTGTAGATGCAAATACGAGTCCTTCAAGGACTACCACGCCAAAAGCATCATACATGGAGAACACAAATTTATCGAATCAATCTTATGGTCCAAGAAAAAATAGAACCCTCAAATCGTTTATACAACGAACAAATTTCTCTTATAACACATTATGACCAAACCAACCTGTAAGTAATATAGGCTTGGCAATTTTAAGGTGTTAAGTCTTGGATCCGAAAAATGCATTAATCGAGAACTTAATCCAAATTAATTTGGATTGTATGTCAACCAATCACATATGTCGATATTTATCTGCAGAGGGGTTTACAACCACCATCTTTATTATTTCAGCAGCTACTTTAAATGAATATTCGACAATTAATTACGATCCCACACATTCTCAAGCGTATCATATCTCGAGAAAAAAAAATCACATAATTGTTGGTACCAGCGCCCATGGGAATTATAATATCCTTCTCTTAGTTTCAAAAAAAACGAGGAGATAATAACTTTGAGAATGTGAATCGCGTTTTTGGTACACTCAATTGAAGCACTACCAGTAGCCTCTTACGGAACGCTACTTATTTTACTAGATGTGACTGGATTTTCGTCTTAAAAGGAAAAAGCTTATATAAAAGCATATGAGACATTTCATGCCAATCATATAATGACAAACCTTTTATTTTTTGATCATGATGGGAGAGAAATTGATATAACATTAAAGTTAATTAACACAAGCTTCCTATAGTGTATAGTATCCCCCTGATTATGGCGAAATATTTTCATCTCATAAAAACAAAAACATATTTCGTAAAGTATTATCCGATTAATTCGAGGACATATACTTATAAAAAAAATGTTAACAATACCAGGTTGGACAGTAGATACTGACTCTAAAAGCCATATAAAAATTATCCCAAAATTGTAATCTACTTGAGATACAAATTAAACATCAACCATAGATTTGATTGGTTACTGCCATACAAATAAAATAATTCTCCAGGAAAAATAAAAATCATGACCTATACGGTCAACTAGATAATCAGATCAAAACTATAGACACTTTTGCTATCAAAAGAAAATGATTTACAACTCAATTTAGTCATTACAGGGACTAATGATATAGGCTAACAAGCCGGGTGCGCACCCTTTGATCGATCATTTGTGTCCATCCATATTCCAACTATAAGTTTTAACAGTCCGAATTTTGGAGATTTACTATAAGGAAAAGAAAATTGCTCAATGTCCCTCAAGAATGCAGCAATTCCTCTTTAAATTGGTGTTTGCAATAATATCACAATAACGATACTATATCATTTTAGGATTTATCGGAAAAAACCAAATCAATAGGTTTGTATGATTCTTTTTAAGAAAATAAACATATCAATTTCGTTATTGAATTTAGAAAAATCCATGGTTTCCGGTAAGAAATAGAAACAAACGATATTGGTGGAAAGAACCGAACTATATTGGCATTTCATACAAGAGATAGAGAAAACCAATACCAGTTTGTTTGTACGATTCATGAAAATCGTATCGACGAAGAAAGAAAGAGAAAGAAAAAATTGTCATATTATCGCATAAGGCGGAGCTACTTTGTGGTTAAACAAATGGTTTCTTATAAAGGGATAGAAACCGGATAAAAAAAATCACATGATCTTCATCTAATAGAAGAAGATACCAAACTTAATTGGTCGTAGGTATCTCAACCATGCACGTGATTAATTACCGTAAAGATAATTAAATTGCGATAACACCAATCTTTGGTGATTATAGTTTCATGAAAGGAATAGAAACTGTAGACCATCTTGTGATGTTTTTTATTTCCTTTTTTTTTTTTCTCCATGAAAAAGAATTAGAGAAGAAAGGAGATCAAACTTTTTATTAAAAAGATCACCCATATCCCAAAATTATAGATTAGACCATATCTTTTTAGGATTAAACAATAGATTTCAAGTACCCAAAAACTTTGAGAGTGACCATAATCGAGTGGTCGGTACAAGGAAAATATAAAACCATTGTAGGAAAATAATCCATGATACTCACATCATATAGGCAAAAGTGTAAAAAATATGCCAGTAACGGTAGCAACCGTTCTTATTCATCACATCATCAAGTATAAGATTTCTTGTTAAAAAGATAGAAATCTTTATTGCCATCTTTTAAAGATCGACTAAAAATTATTTTTACGGCACCTGAAGGACAGCCACAACTTGATGCATCACGATATCATTATAATACCTTTAATTAGATGGTATTATAACCATAATATACTAATGAAGATTTCATAAAAGACAAAATAGATGAATCGTATCTTGTATATAGAACTATGATATACCTGGAGAAAAGAATAATAAAAAATTACGAATCATTAGAACAAAATCCAACAAACTAAAAATTTAGTTATCAATAAACTTACGTGTGTATACAAATTTAAAAGTGATTGTTATCATCATCACTTATTTAATTCGTGAGTGAGGATACGGCACTCTTTATGAGATTGTTCTTTACCTTGCATACCTAGGACAAAACCATGGAAACTAAGTTAGAATCTCATTGATAAATTATTGAAGAAAAAAAAATCAATTCAAAAGGATCTTAATTAATCTTTCTTTGCTCATATTGGTGGAGCAACGTGCATGATAACGTCTTGTAAAAGGAGAAGGAGACAGAAAATAGGGAGAAGAAGGAGAGACAAGTTATATTCATTACAATAGACAAACATATAGAGCCTCTATTTATAGGGCTAGATACAAGGGCATCCCAGTAATAAATGAGATTTACCCTAGATATTCTTAACATAATTACATGTTTATAACACATTTTGATTAATAGAAAATGAAAAGACAAATAAAAAGAAATTAGGAAATAATAAATATGATGTATTATTATTAATATGGGAATTAGTGTATGGTTTAGAAAGGAAAGAGGGAGAAAAAAAATGGGGACAAACATAAATTAGAAAGAAACCTAGGAGAGGAAGATGGAGTTGGAGATTTTTGGAGAAGAAGGATTAAGAAAATCAGTAGAGGCTTAATGAAATTAAGGTAGAATGTGAAACCCTTTCTCTTTTGGCGTTTTCTTTGGGTGTTTATTTTGTATGGTTGGGTTTTAGTAATTTAATCGCATAAATATATATCTCTTAATGATGATCAGGCTTTTCCTATTGTTAGGTAACATGATTAGGTATCTATGGTTCAATTTTTAGAGCAATATACCACAAATTCACCGTTGAATCTTTGTTTGAATTTGGGTGATAGTTTCTGAAATTAGGACAGTTTCGCTTTGCAATAGTTTTGGTGTGTTTAGAAAATTTTAATGATTTTATAATGATTTGTGATCTTGACAAAAGTTGTATCCATATATTCCATCTTTATTTTTGCTTTGGATTTTCTCAATTTCAGGTTATTATAATTTTTTCATGATTTGTTTGGTAATAACATGTAATCTGCCCATTTGTTATGTTGACCTTGTAAAAATCACAAATTTTGTTTAAACCGTTAGTTTTACGAAATTTGGATATATTATAGATAAACTAGGATATGACCCGTGCCGTAACGGCACGGGCTATGAGTTGTTTTTGTGTTGGTTAGATGCTTTTTTTTTCTTGTGAGACTACCAAGAGCTAAGTGTGGGAACCCTGGAGAATTGTAATCTTTCTCAAACTGAATTCGAAGCTTTGATCGATACTATTAACATCAACCGGATCGGTTTCTTGTTAAATGGCGATTAGGATGTCCACATGGATGTACACTGACATATATACATCAGAAAGTATTTTTTGTTGGTGATTAAGATATCCAATGTAAGTGTACAGGATCTACACCGTTTTCATTTATGGTAATTGAGAAAACCATCCATTCATAGTTGTTGCAAATAATACCAACAAACTTGAAAACCTAATGTCCCAAGAGGGAACACGTAGAAATTCCAGGTTTGAATAAAAGTAACTTGTCGATTGCATTCCAAATTACAAATGCGGTTGGTCATCATTTAAATAGATTGTCATTTTGTGCTAAAAAAAGTTTAGTAATTTTTTTTTTCGAAATTCAAAAAGTTGAATCTGAGTTGGGAATCCTTCTTTCATATCCTTAAAAAGTGTTATATCTACATTAATTTTTTGAACCGCTAACAGTTTTAAAATACAAATATTGACTTTGTGCTTGTATCAATGTATAATTGGCATGGTTACACATTAATAATACTTGAACTCATGGTAAAAAAAATTAATCGATTGGGATAATATAATTTACGGCTAGTCATTTTACGGCCATTAAACGTCATTATTCCCTACAATATTCAAGGTTTGAGAGACGTTATGCTGTAATATGTAACCTCTTGATAAAGAATGATAACTATACATTTATGGTTTAAACTAACATATGAAAAACGCCCAGCTTACAGCGTCTGATAGGGTGTAGAATACATCCTATTTACTATCTATTGTTTATGCTTTCTTTGCTATTTTTCTTGTAAATTATGTATTTTACGCTTGTTTTGAGTTTTGTAGCTACTCTGGAGTCGCACGGAGGAAAAGAAAAAGAAATAATCCAAAATTAAGCAAAAAGGGCAAAGCCGTCATTTTACAGAAAACACTATCTGGAGCCCAGTCAATGTTAAGGGGCATCTCTATTTTGGAGGATTATTAAAGACAGGACTAGTCAGGTTAAGGGGCCGCCATCCGGCTAGCCCTTATCAAGTGACATCCTATTATGGGCACCCAACTAGGGGTGGTCCCTGTCCTTAAAATACCATCCTACCCTATACCTAACCCTAAATCGAGAAGATTGCTTCTCAATCATCTCTACACCGAAATTGAAAAGAGACAGTTGCTGTGCGGAACTCGGGGAGGAATTTGGAGATCGAGAAATGGAACTCGGGGAGGAAGAAATCGAAGATGGTGGTTACAGTGGAATGGGTATGAAACCGAGAGGGAAGAAGAAGACACATGTGATACTAATTGGTGGTTGATTCGAGATTCAACGAAGAGCGAGATGGGTTTTTGATTGAAGGTTCAAATTGGGAAATTGATGATGTCGATAGGTTTCTGGAACTGAGATTGAGAGATTAGAGATGGGTTCGAGTTATTTATGGGTTTGTGGATCGATCTGTGTAAGAAAATGGATAAGCTGTTGTTACTGATGGTGTTGAATGAATCAAGACAAAGAGAAGGTAATTGGGTTTGTTGGAATCGGTGAGAATCGTCAACAACAGGTGGAAGAGGATGAAATTGTGAAGGGTTTCGATTCATGTCTGCAATTGAAGAACAGATGCGATCGAGATGACACAGTATTCTTTGTTGATTATGGGTTAGGGGTTTGAGCTGAAATTGGAAGCCGATTGATTTACTTTGCTTTGCACTTTGAATGAAATCTTGTTGGGGTCTCAGAATCGCAAGTGAAGATTAGTTCAACACAAAAGATGCAAGTATGTAATGGCTCTAATGGTTCTTTGTCGAAAGTTGGTGTTGAATCATGAATTGTGAAAACAAGAAAGATGTGAATGAGGGTTGTACTGCAGAAATTGATTTACAGGGTAGCTTGAATGGGTTGTGGAAGAATGCTTAGATGTATGTCTTAGGATTTATTAACTGGTGAAGAAATGAATGGGCTGAAACAACGGCCGGAAAGTCCTGTAAATAAGCGAAACTCGGCCGGATTTATATTCCGGCGAGTTGACTCAGCGATCCCGATGACCAATCCTTATATGACTCGGCGAGTTAGACCATTCAAACGAAGTTACCGACGACTGGGGAGGCGACTCGGTGTCCGATTGCTCTCCCCTTGACTCGTGACTAACAGTTTGACTGATTTGACCGTTAGTCCTTACGGTGGACTGACGGAATATGCTCTCGACGGACATAATTCTCAGGTGGCCGGCGGTGATGGATTCCGGCCATAATACCAGTTTTCCAGCGAGCCAAAAATTCCAGAATTTTCTATGGACTTCTCTCATGGGTGTGAAGACTTGGACTAGGAATTGGATGGAGAATTGGGATCAAATTTGGAAAGAGAAGGTGGAAGAGTTGAGAAAAGCTTGGATTTGGAAATTGAATTGCTAAAGGAAAAGGATTCTATTCCTTGGAAGATATGGAGAATATTGAAGCCTATAAATAGAGAAGTTGTCTACATCTTTTACACACATCTCTACACACACAACACTTTTCTTTTCTTATTCTTTGTGTGAACTCCTTAACATGAGTAGCTAATTTTATTATTGATTGAGGATGAATTCCTAGTTCTTAATATATGATTTGAGTTTTGTTTCAATTCTATCTTGAGGTTTTTCACATAATTATCGTTTGTTTTTACTAATAGGAATGATCTTAATGACATTCATGATTGATTGATAGATTGTTTGGATGGCCAACTAAATTGATTTGTCGGTTTAATCTAAAGCTAGTGAAAGTTAGGAGATAAGTAATCGTTTCTTGACTTTTTACATAAGTAGCAAACACGAGACCTTGCGGAGGGATTCCGTGGAGCAATTGTGTGTGAAAACAACGTTAGCAAGTAGACCTTGATCTAAGAGTCTAACTACTAATATTGACCTAATAAGTTCATAAATCTTAATGCGTTTATTTAAATTACATCTAGAGTGATCTACTACTAGGTGGTTTGGTAAATAGAATCCGTAGTCGAGAACTTCCGTATCCGGTGATACAAGGGATTTAGGGTTTAACACTGATCTAGCTGCTTTACCTACGATTGGTGATAATTTGTGACTAATAACAAGTAGAAAAGAACATAACTTGATTCATTGTTTCTTAACGAAGAAGGATTCCTTGGTCTTGTCTCTCTTATTGCTTTCAACTTTATCTTTTAATTGCTTTGTTTATTTTCTTTTGCTTTATACATCCCCCTTTTTGTGACAATTTTTACAACTAGAATCTCTTGCTCCTCATGGGAACGAACTTGACTTCCATTATATTATTTTTAATTGAGTGGAAATATTAATTAATTTGATTGCACCTACGACACGCATCAAATTTTGGCGCATTCTTCAGGGAGCTTGACGGATGATTTTAGTTGTTTTTATTTTTCTTTTGGTTTATTCTTGCTTTGTTGGATTCTATATCGTATCTAACTTAGGTTTCTGAGAATCTTATTTCAGGTATCGGTTTTCCATGTATGGTGGACAAGAGCAAGCATATTACAACAATCAATACGGTTTTCAACCTCAACGTTATGGCAACTTCCAACCATCCTTAGGATACAGACTTTATGGATATTCTCATACATATCAACAACCTTATGACGGGCAACCTAGTTTGAGGGAACTTGAGAGAAGGTTCTATCAATTGATCGATGAAGGCATAGCATCGGATGAAGAAATTCTTGAAGCTAAAAGAACTTTAAGAATAGAACGTGAAAAACGTTATTATATGGGTTACGATGATGATTTTGAACCTTATGAAAATTATTGTAACAAGGATAAAGTTATTCCAACTCCGGATCATAATAACGATCCTTCGCCTATTCAAAAGGAGGAGATTGGGTGTGACTTACCTATTGTTATAAACGGTGTAACACCCGCACAAGAAGATCTTACAATCTATACCGATGAGAATCATTTTAGTGAATGGCCCGATTCCGATGATGAGAATGTTGAAGAGATGATGCTAGAGGATGAAACCACATTGATTGATTTCGTGGAAGACCCAATTGAACTAGCCAATGATTTTAATGATGCCAAGACTTTGGTTAAGGTAGAAAACGACGAAGAATGGTTGCAAGGTTTAATAGAGGACCACGATATACAAGAGGTAAGTAATTCACTTGAATTTTTTAAGGATGAAGAGGATTCTATAATACAAGAGATTGTGCAAGGTTTGTCTAACCCTTTGCATATTGATTCTTCTCCTTTACCTCTTATTGGTTTGAATGTTTGTGCTTCGAAAGTATTTTTGGATGATTTTGTTTCTAGATATCCACCATTGGAAACACTTGATGCTAACACCATGCAGGTTTCCCAAGAGGAACACATGGAAATTCCCAAATTCTATGTTCTTTATACACTTCCGAGTGTGGACGAGAATAAGTGTGGGGGAAATTTCTATCGAGCGATAATTTCACTATTGTTTTCTTGTGCTAATATTTGTATGGAGTTATTGTTTTCAAAACAGGTATTATGGGTGGATCCTCAAATTTTCAGATTGTTAGTATATGAGGAGTAATGTGTGGAAAGGGCTAAGTCGGGCCGTCGACTTTAAAACAAGCGCTTAATGGGAGGCAACCCATAAGTTTTGTATTTCTTATCCTTTTGCTTTTTGTTATTTCTTTTTTTCTTGTTCCATAACATGTTAAAATTTCCCACCTTGACTTTACTAGGATTTATTCAATTACATTGAGGACAATGTAAGGTTTAAGTGTGGGGGAGTGGTTAAGCATGTATTTAAAAAAAAAAAAAAAAAAAAAAAAAAAAAAAAAAAAAAAAAAAAAAGTTTTACATAAAACTTCAACTTTTAGAGATTTTAGAGTCCCTAGCATACTTCTAGGTATGTTTACATAGAGATTTTGACCGACATAATTGAACTTGGAAATGTTAAAGAACTACATTCGGATTTCTTGCTTGTTTGAGTGTTAAATAATGGATTTAATCATGCCGGTGATGCGAATTTGGTGCAGGGAGAAGTGCATTATTAGAGTTGCTGATCAATCATTAGTGGAGACTACCCGTATTCATATCATGTGAGGCACCGACCAGAAATTCTTCCATCTACTAAAGAGCTTTCTTTTGAGTGTGTGTCACCATATGTTAATTCCGGGTTGAGCTACCCAACCTCCCACTAATAGAAGCACTACTCTTTGATCTCTTGAGTGCTAATTTTGTCAATCATGAAGGGTGACGTCTATAGATGAAAGCTTCCTTCTTGTAGTTCGATTTGCAGTTAGCACCATTCTCTCTTGACAACAACGGATCCATAGAAACACCATCATCATCAATAAGGAGCGACATCAAAATCTACAAGGAAAGTTGGAAAAGTTCAAGGTTTACAAGCAACGGAACGAGAAAAAGAGCAAATTTCAAACTCAAGTAAAGCAACATACAAATGAGCGGATTTTACATATATGTTGAGGACTTACAATACAATGAGGTAATTTTATATCCAAGTATGAAGACTTATTTATAAGAGCAAAGAAAAGTAAAAGGTGAGAATTATTGAAGTTTATGATTTTGAGGCGATACAAGTTGTGAAGAATCAAGCGGTAAAATACTTCTTCCACGGCCATGTTTTATTTTGTATTTAATTTCTCTTGTTTTGTTTCAAAAAAAAAAAAAAAAAAAAACATGAGAAATATTTGTTTTGTTTTTATTTATTTAATAAGCCGTGGGGAAGGAAAATATATAAGGAAGTTTCAAGCGACAAGGATTTAAGGTAAAAAGAGTTATAAATTGTTAAGGATTTATGAAATTCGAGAGTTTATCACCAATAGTTGAAACCGAAGACGAAGACCAAGAAGTTAAAGACGAGGAGCGGAAGACGTTTCTATTGGATGCCGTGAGAGTGGTGTTATCATAATTGGCGATCGGATGTGAAGGTGAGTAAGTAATCTCATCCTCGATAATATGGTTGATTTCCTTTCTTAGAGATCGTCAGAAAAAATGGTTTTTCAAAATATAAAAGATGTGGGTTTTTAAAAATATTTCGGAAGTTGTCCTTCCCACCATTCAACGTGTTGCGAGAATTGTCTCTTCATTCCTACACCGCACACATGTGAGAACCATAAAAAAGTCGTCTTTTTGAGTGCAATTATCATAAAATCCTTTTTGGTGAGGCGAAGTCGAGGCGAAATGCTTATTGATCGTTTCTCAAACACGCGTTCTCTCATTATGGTGTGGTTATTTCTCACTCAACATTTAAGAACGAGAATATGTTCTTTAGTATTTCTAACTTCTTATTACTAGCATGCGTAAACTCTATGTCCTCATAGCTCTTTGGATGCTTAGGACGCTTGAACGCTTTGAAGTTGTGAGTTTTTAGTTTGATTTGCTCGAGGACTAGCAAAGTCTAAGTGTGGGGAATTTGATAGGGTGTAGAATACATCCTATTTACTATCTATTGTTTATGCTTTCTTTGCTATTTTTCTTGTAAATTATGTATTTTACGCTTGTTTTGAGTTTTGTAGCTACCCGGAGTCGCACGGAGGAAAAGAAAAGAAATAATCCAAAATTAAGCAAAAAGGGCAAAGCCGTCATTTTACAGAAAACACTATCTCTGAGCCCAGTCAATGTTAAGGGGCATCTCTATTTTGGAGGATTATTAAAGACAGACTAGTCGTGGTTAAGGGGCTGCCATCTGTCTAGCCTTTATCGAAGTGACATCCTATTATGGGCACCCAACCGGGGTGGTCCCCATCCTTGGGGTGTACCATCCTACCCTATACCTAACCCTAAATCGAGAAGATTGCTTCTCAATCATCTCTACACCGAAATTGAAAAGAGACAGTCATTGCGTCCGAACTCGGGGAGGAATTTGGAGATCGAGAAATGGAACTCGGGGAGGAAGAAATCGAAGATGGTGGTTCGGTGGAATGGGTATGAAACCGAGAGGGAAGAAGAAGACACATGTGATACTAATTGGTGGTTGATTCGAGATTCAACTGAAGAACGAGATGGGTTTTTGATTGAAGGTTCAAATTGGGAAATTGATGATGTCGATAGGTTTCTGGAACTGAGATTGAGAGATTAGAGATGGGTTCGAGTTATTTATGGGTTTGTGGATCGATCTGTGTAAGAAAATGGATAAGCTGTTGTTACTGATGGTGTTGAATGAATCAAGACAAAGAGAAGGTAATTGGGTTTGTTGGAATCGGTGAAAATCGTCAACAACAGGTGGAAGAGGATGAAATTGTGAAGGGTTTCGATTCATGTCTGCAATTGAAGAAAAGATGCGATCGAGAGAGATGACTTGGTATTGTTTGTTGATTATGGGTTAGGGGTTTGAGTCAAATTGGAAGCCGATTAATTTATCGTCAGACCGAATGAAATGTTGTTGAGGGTCTCAGAATCGCAAGTGAAGATTAGTTCAACACAAAAGATGCGAGTATGTAATGGCTCTAATGGTTCTCTGTCGAAAGTTGGTGTTGAATCTGTGAATTGTGAAAGCAAGAAAGATGTGAATGAGGGTTGTACTGCAGAAATTGATTTACAGGGGAGCTTGAATAGGTTGTGGAAGAATGCTTAGATGTATGTCTTAGGATTTCTTAACAGGTGAAGAAATGAATAGCCTGAAACAACGGCCGGAAAGTCCTGTAAATAAGCGAAACTCGGCCGGATTTATATTCCGGCGAGTTGACTCAGCGATCCCGATGACCGATCCTTATATATGACTCAGCGAGTTAGACCATTCAGCTGAGTTACCTACTGACTGGGGAGATGACTCGGTGTCTGATTGCTCTCCCCCTTGACTCGATTGACTAACTGTTTGACTGATTTGACCGTTAGTCCTTACGGTGGACTGACGGAATATGCTCTCGACGGACATAATTCTCGGGTGGCACGGGTGATGGATTCCGCCATAATACCGGTTTTCCACGAACCAAAAATTCCAGAATTTTCTATGGACTTCTCTCATGGGTGTGAAGACTTGGACTAGGAATTGGATGGAGAATTGGGATCAAATTTGGAAAGAGAAGGTGGAAGAGTTGAGAAAAGCTTGGATTTGGAAATTGAATTGCTAAAGGAAAAGGATTCTATTCCTTGGAAGATTTGGAGAATATTGAAGCCTATAAATAGAGAAGTTTTCTACATCTTTTACACACGTCTCTACACACACAACACTTTTCTTTTCTTATTCTTTGTGTGAACTCCTTAACATGAGTAGCTAATTTTATTATTGATTGAGGATGAATTCCTAGTTCTTAATATATGATTTGAGTTTTGTTTCAATTCTATCTTGAGGTTTTTCACATAATTATCGTTTGTTTTTACTAATAGGAATGATCTTAATGACATTCATGATTGATTGATAGATTGTTTGGATGGCCAACTAAATTGATTTGTCGGTTTAATCTAAAGCTAGTGAAAGTTAGGAGATAAGTAATCGTTTCTTGACTTTTTACATAAGTAGCAAACACGAGACCTTGCGGAGGGATTCCGTGGAGCAATTGTGTGTGAAAACAACGTTAGCAAGTAGACATTGATCTAAGAGTCTAACTACTAATATTGACCTAATAAGTTCATAAATCTTAATGCGTTTATTTAAATTACATCTAGAGTGATCTACTACTAGGTGGTTTGGTAAATAGAATCCGGTAGTCGAGAACTTCCGTATCCGGTGATACAAGGGATTTAGGGGTTTAGCACTGATCTAGCTGCTTTACCTACGGTTGGTGATAATTTGTGACTAATAACAAGTAGAAAAGAACATAACTTGATTCATTGTTTCTTAACGAAGAAGGATTCCTTGGTCTTGTCTCTTTTATTGCTTTCAACTTTATCTTTTAATTGCTTTGTTTATTTTCTTTTGCTTTATACATCCCCCCTTTTTGTGACAATTTTTACAACTAGAATCTCTTGCTCCTCATGGGAACGAACTTGACTTCCATTATATTATTTTTAATTGAGTGGAAATATTAATTAATTTGATTGCACCTACGACACGCATCAGCGTCACAAAAAAATAAAAAAATAAAAAAATAAAAAATGTAAAACATTAAATCCTACAACATTCCCTTGGATATTAGTGATACGAAGCGTCCTTGAATCTTTCTTAGCGGCGAAAAATGACGCGCATGATGATATTGCATATATCATATGCCAAATATGCTTTTCCTTGCAAAATAATAATACAATCTTATTGTCTTAACTAAGTAGTGAAAGACTCGCGTTAAATAAAATTGCATATCCAAACAAAAGAAATTTCCCCCTATAATATGATACATGTATAAGAGAGTTGCTCTTTATCAGCATATGCGTTTGAGACCTAGAAGTAAATAAGAGACCCGGTCTAAATATGAATGGTAAGAAAACTTGCAAATGGAACTGATATTACACCTTAACCTAAGAGTACATAAGAGACCTAAAACATCCATAATTTTATAATTTGCTAGCATAAAATGAACATGACAATACAATTGAATATTAAAACATTTTTTTAAATCAACTTCTATAAAGTGTAAGATATTTGTACCGACTTTGGTTACTTGGTATCTTCAATGAAATAAAAGAAGCTCAAGTATTAGATGATATCCACATAGTAAAAGATAGGTAATGGATCAATTATTATTCATGGTATCTTTAGATGAAAAATGTAGATGAGTTCCTATGCACTAAGATCTCTTAAACCAAGATAATGTAAATAAAACTCGACAATTTAGTCATCGCAATCACATATGTGCATATGAACCACATCTTCTAGCAAAAATTAGACTTGTACCTTTTTGGAATACCAAAACTTCTTCATTTTCATCAATGATAAAATTCATGCAATGAAAAATTTGTGTAGTCCCGACACATATAGATATAGTGACGCATCCCACAGAAAAAAAAATTGTACTATTGTATTGCTCCCTAAACCACTTTCTTCATTGCTTAAAAATAATCTCTTGAAATTAGAAAATGAAAGATTATAGGTGAGTTTCAATAAGTCAGTTCCGCGTTGCTTGTTTTGAGGCTTCTTAAATTTCAGTATTAGCAAGATGGTTGACTATGTACAAAGAATTTAAGATGATCTTTTAAGAGAATACCTATTTTTAGATGTCAACTGCATATAACCATTATTTGACTATGCATGAAGAATTTAAGATAAAAAAAATACTCACTTTGTAAACCATCAAAAGGTTATAAATATGAAGAAATGTAATTTCAAGTTTCACATGATATAAAAAATTTGAAGAATAACATACACACATAATCAAGAAACTTTAATTTATTTGATACGAACATGTACACAAACCATCAAAGGGTTATAAATATGAATAAATGTAATTTCAAGTTTCACATGATACAAAAAATTTGTAGAATAACATACACACATAATCAAGAAACTTTAATCCATTTGATACGAACATGTACACGACTCTAATCCAACAAAGAGTATGAACTCTCTAACAACAGTAGCAATACAGTTAAAAAATGCTATTTACCGACCCAAGTTAAGTGCATAACAATGCAACCATCATTTTCTTCGTCATTTATTTTCTGCCCATGTAAATCCTCTGATTTTGGCCCGAAGAAGTCAAAGTCTAATTGGACAATTTCTTGCCCAGATAAAAATAAAAAATTTAGTGTCAAAAAATAGAAATTAAATGGTATGGTATTAAAAAGAACCAAACATAAGAACAAAAATGAATAGATATCAATCATATGATCAGTAGCTTTTGACTGCAAATGAAAAAAAAATCGAGATAACAAAATACAATATTAATGAAAAGTAACAAAGAGAAATTAAACTGCATAAATGACACAAATATTAGGCGCGAGGCACGTTTAATGCATTGATGTTAAACAAAAAAATTAAAGAGAAAAGATAACAAAAATTATCTCAATCAAGCAAAACAACAGAGAATCATACCTTGAGAATAGAGTTGCGCAAATGATAAAAAGCTAACAAAAATTATCTAGAGAAATTAAACTGCATAAATGACACAAATATTAGGCGCGAGGCACCATGAATCTATTGATGTTAAACAAAAAGTTAAAGATAAAAGCTAACAAAATTTATCTCAATCAAGCAAAATAACAGAGAATCATACCTTGGAAATATAGTTGTGCAAAGGATGAAAATCTAACAAAAATTAAAGAGAAAAGCTAACAAAAATTATCTCAATCAACTAAAACAAAATATAATCATACCTTGATAATAGAGTTGTGCAAAGGATGAATAGAGTTGTTGATTTAGAATAAAAGAAACGGTTTTACATTAATGAGAGGAATAACTCCCAAATGACATTAAAAATGAATGATTAATTGGGGGATAGAAAAACTAATTGGGGAATATGTGACGGCATAGTTTTCAATGAAAACCGGCATAATGATGGATCGCCGGCATTGAAAACCATGCCGGCAGCTACATTAAAATATCCCCCAATTAGTTTTTCTATCCCCCAATAATCATTCTTAAAAATCTACATTCATTGTCCTAAGTAAAATTAATATGTGAATTAATCTGGACCCTTCTTTATATACCTACTAGATCTTAACCCGTGCCGTAACGGCACGGGATGTTTTGTCTCTAATACGATATTGTTCACATTCCTCTTGCTTCATTTTATTCGTGAGTAATTATTTTGATATTCAAATAGGTTTTGGGAAACAAAATGGGTTACCTGATCTTTTTATTTTTTACTTAAGCATGTTATTCCAATTTATTATCTCGCATTGAGTAATAATGTTGTGCCAACATGAAAATAAAATAAAAAATACAATAAATAAAATTTTACCCCATTTATTGTTCCATCATACCATAATTTCAAACTTCAAAAGAATATTTCATCTAACAAAGACATATACCTAAACTCAATCAACTCCATGATGTTTATGAATACATTTGTTCAAAATTATTGATAACATAAAATTGAAGAAATTCGTGGATAAAAAGATTTCACACCAACTATGCTAAGTAGTGCATGAATGACGTTCTCACATCTAGTGTTACTCAAGTAATTTGGAGTTTTAAAGAGCATAGTCATTTTGATATTTGTATCTACATAAATTCAACTAACCTTCCGAAAAAAATTATTAGTTTCAAGGTAAAGCCGACACAAACTTTCGTCGCCTTCAATGTATACAACACACATTGGGTTTAATCGGCCTTGAGATTAAACAAATACCCCAACATTAGTCAAATAATGTCTACAAATACGGGATCGAAACAAAGTGCTAACTGGGAAAATGAAAGACTAACATCAGTTCTACAAAGAAAATACCCTATATGTATCAAAGTTTGTTAACCAAACATGTATTCAAATTAAAAAGTCATCAACTTAACACAAAAATGTAAAAGAACCCAAGTTAAATCAATACTTGCCTAAACAAAACTTATAAGAGAATTTTGTAATTATTAAATACCTTTAAAATCACTATTAGAGATTTAATTGCATGCCTCATTAAAAACCACTAGTAGGACGAAATCACAGTTAATTTGTAGATATTTCACTTGGATATGTAGCAATTCGGAGAAGTTTACACCGGTGGTGATGCGTTCCATCTAAGTGTTGTTCGATTTATTATTTTTTTTAGAAGGTTTCGGTTTCATTGGAGAAACCGAGAGGGAGCATTTCATTATATTCATTATCATTCGAAATCCAAAACCAACTCGCCCTCGCTTACGGGATCTCAATACAACTTTAGATTTATCTATTGACTGAGAAACCTTGATACTAAATATGTAGTTTTTAGTGTTATTTATTATATAACGTGACATCCAAATGTTTTTTTGTTCTTCTTAATTTTCATGTATTTTAACCGAAAGTTTATATTAGCATTAAGACGATCAACCACATTTCTAATTTATAGTGTTATCCTTTTGTAGCAGCACATAATTAACATAATCAATTACTACTCATCAAACCTACGAGTACCACAAACCACCGGGATATCTCTTATTTCTCCACCACCACCATTTTAAATTTCCATCCCTCGTAGAATATTTGGCACACTTATAACTTTTGATCCCACACGTCATGTATAAAGTTTATATTTAACAAACTTAGGTCGTCAATTAATTTATTCAACTATATGTTTTTTGTTAATCTTGAAAATCATGCGTACGAAAGGTTACCAAAGATAGCGGTGGTACCAAAAACAACCATTTTGTCTTATATGATTTGGTATCATCCCAAAAGTATTTGTTACCCGCCTTTTTTGATCGTGTGTCAAAAACAACCAACTATACTTTTCACAATACAATGTTACCCGTCATGTAAAAAAATTATTATTTTTGATTCAAAAAGAAAAACCAATACCACCGCCATTAAAACCATCCAGCACTATTTCTTCCACCAAAACTAATGTTACCGTCTCCACCACTTAGTAACACCTTCCACCGCTTCCACCACTTACTTCTTCCTCTACTACCACCACCACCACTAATATCTATTGAAATAATTTTTGTCAAAATTATTATTTATTGATGGAGATATGTATTAATATTAATTAAGGGATATTTATGATGATAAATTAATAAATCATTTATCATGAGAAATTAATGAAACCTCAATTAATAAAACACTCATACTAATTAATATTTAAGTTGAACAAACCATAACCATAGATTTATCTTCTCTCTAGACAAATCACTTATACTAATTAATAAAATATTTATACTAATTAATATTGAAGTTGAACAAACAACCACTATTGATTTATCTTTTCTATCAATTCCAACCAAGGTGGAACAATGGTTAGAGGCCACTCTTATGACACAATAGGTCATGAGTTCGAACCTCCCCGTTATAATTTTTGAAATTCCATATCTTAATTTGAGTATTCATTTTTAATTCATAATATTGGAATGAACACCACGTGTGTATTTAAGTTGAACAAACCATAACCATAGATTTATCTTCTCTCTAGACAAATCACTTATACTAATTAATAAAATAAAATACTTATACTAATTAATATTGAAGTTGAACAAACAACCACTATTGATTTATCTTTTCTATCAATTCCAACCAAGGTGGAACAATGGTTAGAGGCCACTCTTATGACACAATAGGTCATGAGTTCGAACCTCCCGTTATAATTTTTGAAATTCCATATCTTAATTTGAGTATTCATTTTTAATTCATAATATTGGAATGAACACCACGTGTGCGACTTGTAGGGTGTGGCAGGGAGAACCACAGCCCTTGATTTATCTTTCCCACGGACAAATCCTGACCACCACTCAGCTAGGCAAACTTAGCCTAGCTTTGTTTTGTATTATAGAAAATGTGGATTGAAAATCTTAAATATTTAGCTCAATCTGGACTATTCTTTATATGCCACCACAAATGTAATTGAATAACTTAAATATGTATCTTAATCTGGGACATCCTTTATGTGTCCAAACTCCAGATATGTCAGGAATGTGCACTAAAATTTTGAGGTAGATCGGACAAATTTATAATTACGAAACCTATAAAGTAAAATTCTGCAGTTAGTGTGTTTGCTTAAATGGTTGAAGGAATTACATCGTTAGTTGGGTTGTCAACTTATGACTGGTTGATGAAGTGGTTTTCGAATATCAAAATGTATATTGTATGATAAAATTATTTTTATAAATAATTGGAGATTCTTGTTTGGATGGAGGTGCCCGTACCGAGGATATACGGATAGGTGGGGCACGACCCAAGGATACTCGTGCAACGGTAGTGTGAATTTATAAATGAATGAATATATTTGTTTGAATGGCGCTGCCCGTACCGAGGATATACGGATAGGTGGGGCACGACCCAAGGATACTCGTGCAATAGTAGTGTGAATTTATAAATGAATGAGTATATTTGTTTGAATGGCAGTGCCCGTACCGAGGATACACGGATAGGTGGGGCACGACCCAAGGATACTCGTGCAAGTGAGGTTAGCGGTCCCGTGCCGTGGAAACAGGAATAGGCGGGGCACGAACCGAGGATACTCGTGCATTTAAGAGGATTTGATAAATTGTGAGTTCATTTGATGAACATATATATAGTTAAACCCTTGAAGTTGCACCGTATACTCTAGCTGTACATATTCTCTTTGATTGGTTGGCGTGTTTTCATGTATTTTGAGAAAGGGAATGCATTATATTGAGCTGTCATCTCACCCCAATTGAAAATCCTTGGAGATTTGTTGAAGTTGGAAGTGGAAGCTAGAAATGAGTAGCTTAGTGATTAATTGCATTGTTTTCTTGTATTGTTTGAAATGTAAATTGAATTAAAAGAATGTTTAGTCGAAAAAGTTTTGAACGATGTTTAATGTTCATATGCTTCAATTCATGTATAAAGTTTCAATTATGTTTGGTATAAAAGTAAGTTAACAAGAATAAATATATGCATAAGTCTCTTTCCGACCCGTAACGCTTCGAGTTCGGATCTCCATATGGGTTTGACCCTGATCCGGAACTCGGTGTGTTACAGTCAAAGGGTAAATAAAATGACAACCGGCGGTCAAAACTCTGATACCACTTAATGCACAACGGAAGCGTGGATAATAAAATTTGACAGCAAAATTAGAAAAATTATAGAGAAAATCAATATTGATTCAATAATAATGTGTTGTATCCAAATTACAGTAAGCTTGCCTCCTTTTATAGGGAATAATAACTTAATTAAATCCAAACAAATTTAAATTTGTTATAGGGCCTATGGACCATGTATGTGCGGTCCATTAGATGATTAGGTTTTCCCTTTCATATATATAAAGAACATTGTATGTGTGTAAAAAGCTGATGCCTCTTTATCAATAACAAGTTCTTCCCTTTCTTTATTTTCTTGCTTTACCCTAATTGTTACTACAAAACGTTATCAAGCACGAGCTCTACCATGCGACAATGGATTTTGATTTCTTTTTCGTTTGGGTTGCTATCAAATACAGTGCGTTGGAAATCGTCGGAATCAAATAAGATAAGTTGAATCTATTTTCTCCTGAATATTTTTTTTTTCTTTACATCGCATTGGGTATATTAAATCTGCAACGAAAAATTAATTTAATCTCGGAAATTAGGAATTATTTTGATTAATCTCGTTTTGTAAATGAGCCAATTATTTTGATTGATTGTTATTATTTCCGTAACTATGTATGTATACCAATCATAAATTATTTTGGCAGATCTGTTTGATTTGATTGATTTTTTGATTTGTACTAGAGGACGAAGAAAGTTTGTTTTTGATTCGCACTAGAGGAGGAAGGAAGTCTGCTCGTCTGCTCCTCGACAAAGATTTGTTCGTCTTGATTAAAGAATCACCGATCCTAAGTCCATTCCATTCCAATCTGTCCAAATGATTCGGTCGATCAACTCCTGTCGTGTTCAGCTTGATCTAACTCGATCTTATTCAAATTGATCTAACTCGGATCATGCTCGGTTTGGGTTATGGGGAGTGCGATAAGGCCATTCCAGTTTTGATTAGCATTGGTGTTTCCATTCTACATATAAAAGCTAAGTTAAAATGGTTTACTTCATTTTTTTTATTAGCCCGAGAACCTATAATTCTTTTACTGAGGCATGAGATTTAATTACCCATAGTTTTTCAAACAGTATCATTATCTTCCACTTTGGATCAAAATTCATGAACCAAGTCCAAATCATTTTACTCGGTAGATGATGACCCCATCCAAAAGAATGTTAGGAGAGTGATTTGGACGATGACTTATACTTCGTCTGTTGCACCTCATCATATCGATCCTATGTACGATGATGCAGCACAATAACACTCTTGGATCATGGTGTGTCGGATTGAGTCTTTCCTTGATTCTTGGGTGTTCACCTATAATACTGTTCATCGTTTCCAAAGCTTAGTTTTGCATGTGTAATGTACAATGGGAACTAAAGCTTGCCTGAGATTTGAGGTATGTAACTAATGTGAATTTTTACATTGAGTATTTGCTAGGCTTATTTGTTTTATTTATTATAGAACATGCCTAGTTGTTGGTTTTTTTTTTTTTTTTTTTCCTCTTATGATGAGTTCTTAAACAATCAATTCAAATTATGAGTGTTGATCTAGTTCATTACGAATTTCGGTCTTAATGTTATTTTATTCTCTTGAATATGATATTGGCTATAGTTGAATGGTGTCTTTTGTTTAATTGGTTGTACCAACTCGATTCCAACGTATTCATTTGAGGTTTAAAAGTACTTGAACACCATGATTGTGTACATGATATTTTCTCCCCAAAATTTGAATGTTTCGTGGGATGTAATCCACTTGCTCGACTATTAAAGAGTCGGTATTTTCAAAAGATACGTTCAAATAAAATCACATGTACCCCAATTTTTGTGGAAGAACTCACAAAATATGATATGCGTCAGAAAATTTCCATTTTCTCTACTTCATCCATGATACTAACAAACCAAAGATATGTTGAAGTATAACAACAAGAGAACCATCTTTAGTAATCTATTCAACTTAAAGTAAGTGGTTGACATGTGTAGTGAGATTCTCTTGGCCTATTGAGATAAAGAAATTTCTCAAATTAAGCTAAATGTAGCAAAATTGGAAATGGAAAGAACCCCTAAGTAATAACGGTTAGATGTAATGACTCATATAAAGCATGAGAAAAGGGACATATATATATCATGGGATGAAGCTAAAATGTAATTCTAGCTCCCATCATAAATAAAAGAGTTGGAAATGTACCTGGTCATAGGTGTTAATATATACAATGTAATGTGTGTAACATAGTAACAACCAATTTTCACATCAACTTTAATGGCAACAAGAACTTTGCCTAGTCAATTGACTATTTAATTGAACTAGATCAAATGTCTGCGTTTATGGAATGGAAAGTACATCATTCCCACGAGACATAAATTCTCTAAAGCATTTGGGATATATTTGAATGAAATGTAACATATATTCATTCTAAAGTAATTGACTTGAATCCTTCTAAAGTAATTGAGTTGAATCCGACTTTTGTTACATAATAAGACCACACTACTTATTAAATTGCTCAATACTCAATGTCTAATCTTTGTATGTACTAAAGGATAATCACATCTTGTTAAGTGCAAAGGGTGTTCATGTGTGAACTATTATCTACCTTTTGGAAAACTGAGAATAGAGTTGATTGCATCTATAAATTATTTCTATTAAATGTGGAAGGAAGCATATTCTTAGAAAATTAATGTGTCAATCTAGTGAAATACAAATCACTGGACTTGAATTACTGAATCCATTTTAACCCCAACAATGAATCGATTGGGATTGATTCATAAAGACTTTGACATAACCATAAGGCACATTGGTTGTGACACGATGTTCCGTTTTGAAAGTAATAACACGGGCACCACTTCATTTGAGTGTACAAGACAATGAACTAGTAGAATGCGAAGTTACGACATCTATCACAATCAGTGATTTCTAAAGTTACTAGATTTGCACTGCCTCTCCCCATTATGCTTTAAAGTAAGAAAGCACGTCACTCATCTTACAAAGTCTTTCTATGGTAACACATGATTGAGACCATCCTATTTTACTTAGATGAAAATGGAAAACAACTCATTCTTCAAAGAAATAAAGTGTTTTTAGTGAACGTATATCCATGCAGAATGTGGACCATTCAAGTAATTTAAGGCTCTGGTGGATGATTCGACGCGTTGAATCAATTATTACTCTCAACAAACGATGCGTTCAATTTTTGTAAAAATTCATAGCACATATTACACAATGCAAAGTGCAAAGGCTCACCACCCTTACTAATGCTAGAGAATTTACATCAAAAGGAATTGATGAATATTGCATATTTATTAGGATCATATTATACCCAATGGTCGCGAAGGCTACCATCAAAAGGTACGATGGTTCCTAAGGAATAGGTTTTGCGTACCAACCTATCTTTTATTGCTTTGGGGATATGCAATATTACATGCATCTTACTTAATTCGTTTTAGAACCCAATATTAGTCAACCTTTTACGCATACCCGTTGGTAACTGAATTTAAGCCTGACATTTGTGTCATTACGCATTTTTGGTTGCACTATTTATGTGCCATTACGAGTCCACTTCGTACTATGATGGGTCACAAAAATGATTAAGTAATTATGTTGGATATTTAATCTCAACAATTATCCGCATTTTAAAACCTTTGGCAGGAGATCTCTCACTGTTATATTTGCAGGTTATCACTTTAGTGAGGCAGTCTTCCCGTCGTTAGGGGGAGTTAAGAAAAAGTATTTTCTAAGGGAATGACAGGAATTGTCGTGGTGTGTTCCCACTGTATCTCATATAGATTCTTGTACTCCACAAATGTAAATGTGAAATGACAAAGAATAATCGATTTTTAGAATGTACACTGATATCGCTAAAGTAATGAGATCACACATACTAGCTGCAAACCTACCTTCAAGGTTACAAATCCTCAATAAGGGATATACACCATAGACTAAGGTGTTGCAACTACACTTGGTGGAAGTGTAGTTGAGGCCGTGGCTCCATAAAGGAAGGTGGAGAGACCACCAGGTTCGATCAATGCTCACCTAGAAAGGAAGTAGATGAGTAAGGCACAACCTAATTTGTATCATTAATGAAATCATCTCATTTGATTGTCTCTGACTATGTCCATGAATCAATACTCGGAGGACGTCCAAGTTTTAAATGATTCTAGAGAACAATGAAATCTGACGGATTATGAGAATGCACATGAGTCAATGAAGGACCATGCGTGCACGGTGATGATATAATCTATCGGTAGTTGCTCCAAGTAGAGCACAATGAGATCGAACCATGCTTTATTATGATTAATTTCAACTAAATATCATATTTGGCCTACACAATCCAGGTAGAACTTAGTTCTTTGGCAAATATACGGGTATTTGGTGTGGTAGTGCTAACCAACCAAGTGTAAATCCTATTGGACATACATAATTAATTTGTCATAAAGCATAATGAGAAGAAAGTAGTCTTAAAGTACAAAGACTCTCCTTGTGGCGCGAGGTTTCTCACAAGAGCCACGGAATTGTTCCTTGTAATGAACGTTATAGAGTTCCGCTACTTAGTTAGCTTGGTAATTTCAAAAGGACTTGAAATGCAGCATATGTATGTGGTTATTACGTATCTCTGAAAGAATAAAGATTAAAAGATATTTACAAAAGTACTTGATAGACTTTTGTTGCCCAAATCAAATGACTCTAAACCACGGAGTGCGTTTACAGTTAGATAGAACGCTCACTTATAGATTCAAGCAATCAGACGGATGTGGTATACCCTTCTAAGTGGCTATTTGATTTGGACGGGATATACAAGTAAGTTAGTTTTCCATGCGTATTCATAAGAAAGTTCCTGATTTGGAATTCTAGCTATTTTTGTTGATGGTACTGACATGATGTGTACTCTTGATGTGATAAGAGACCTTAAAAGCTATTTAAAATCCGAATTTGAGATGAAAAATCTAGGGAAAGCTCGATCGAATATTGAGCTTGTGGTATATTATTCCACCAGTTTGCATATGTCTAAAGTTGTCAGGCAATTTAACAAAGACATGCATCCTGATAGCACTCCCATGATTAGTCGAGGTTCAAATGTAAGTAAGTAACCATTTCGTCCAAAGGAATATGACGAAGATGTGTTGGGAGATGAAATTCCCATATCGCATTGTCGTACTTTGTATAATAATGTACTCGATTAAATTTTACATCCTCAGGGAACTTGTTAGCTAGATATAGCTCAGCGCCAACGTAACGTCATTGGAATGGTATAATGAATGTAATCATGTACTTAAAAGTAACCATTGACATAAATTTATTTTATCCCTGCAAAGACATAAAAAGGAATGCTAATTAAAGTGCAATCCAAAAGTTGTTGATTATGAAGGAACAATAATCTCTTCTCCAACGAAAGTAATCAAGGGAGATATGGTAGACTATTTTCTAAGTCATTACCAATATTCAATTTGAAAAATACATGACTAAAGAAACTCATGGGAAAAACTCGAAAGTAATCGTGGGGAGATGCCGACATTGGGGGAGGATCCAAGGATATGATGTCGACATATTTTACTTCGAAATTGAAGATGTTTTGTACTCTTTTTCCCTTCGATCGATAATTGTTTTTCCCAAAGGGTTTTGTTACTCGATAAGGTTTTTAGCGAGACAACACTATAAACATCAAGTATGTTGAACATTGAAGACATAAAGATCGTCGTTGATATTACTGAAAATATCTAAATCAAGGAAATGAAACGCGATAGTTTGTTAAGAAATATAACTTCCAGAATCAACAACATGGTCTTATAAACATTCAAATCACCAAAGTAATGTGTGATGAACTCCTTTTGACTGCGTTAGACTAATGAAAATTGTCTGACATCAGGAGGAGCATCTAATGTTGTATTGAACTATTTTCCTTCACCGAGGTTACTTTTTCCCATAGGGTTTTGTTGTTGCTCAAGCAAGGTTTTTAATGAGACAACAACAAACACCTAGAATGTAATTTCCCATCTAAGGCTATTGTATTTCCCACGAGGATTTTACTCGCCTTAGAGTTGTGAAGCAACTTGTCAACTCCAACGGAGCAAAGTGATCATCTACAACGAGATCACCTTTACTTGCATCTCTCACATTGTACTCTTTCCCTTCATCAAGGTTTTATCCCCTTTGGGTTTTCCCTTGTCAAGGTTTTAATGAGGCAATGTATATGCATCCAACTATGTTCTAAGTTTGATTAATATTGTACTCTTTTTCTTTAGTTCGGTTTTGTCCCCCAGGTTTTCTGATTTAAGTTTTAACGAGCAATTAACTTAGACTCGTCGATCTTTGAAGATCGTATTTCATGTGATAAACTACATGTAAAGTACGAGACAACATGTGAAGTAATACATGTGAAGATTTGTACTAAGGGTTTGTCCCATTGGGTTTTTTCCTTGTCAAAGTTTTAGTAAGGCAATTTATTTCGGCACAAGTCATGAAGGAGACAACGACATTTGAAGAACTATATGTGAAGCATTACATCTGGAGTTCAATTGTTGAACCGCACAAGGAGGAGTGTTATAGGGCATATGGACCATGTATGTGCGGTCCATTAGATGATTAGGTTTTCCCTTTCATATATATAAAGAACATTGTATGTGTGTAAAAAGCTGATGCCTCTTTATCAATAACAAGTTCTTCCCTTTCTCTATTTTCTTGCTTTAACCTAATTGTTACTACAAAAAAATTAATCTAATTTGGAAAATATATAATTCTAAAAATAAATGATTTCTAAAGATAATAAATAAGAAAAATAATAATAATAAATAAGAAAAAAAATATAAATTCTAAATCTAATGGATGTCCTACATCAACTATAATCTCTCAGTTTTCCTTGTTAACGCTATAATATAGCCAAAACAAGAGCCACCAAAAATCCATCCCCAATGCGGAAATAACATTAGACTCATTAAATTTTTGGGTCCAAAATCCAAAAACCTTAAAATTAATTCTAAATGGTGGACCCAGAATGTTATGTTTGGAAACCGAACTCGGTTTCGTCATCTATCTCTTGACTAAAATGCTTCTCACATCTGGAAAACTTACTAGCCAAGGCTTACCTATTCCCCATATTCTATCCAAGGGATGGATCATAGTGGTAGCTTCTGGCTAAAACATAGTCATACCCAAGAGATTTACACTGCATCGTAAAAGTTGGTTTGGAAAATATAAAATTGTATTAAATGGAAAGAATTTACATAAGTATAAAAATGCCCTCATTATAGGTGTTTTTATCCGTTATATAAAGTCAGCTTTAACTTTTGAATGTGTTATCAAGTCTTTAAAAGAAGTTGTGCTAAACCATTTTCTAGTGGAACCCAGAAGAAAAATAGAAGCTTTGATATATCGAGCATAGGTTATTCCACAATTTATCAAGTGACGATAGTTCTAATGGTGGGAATGGCCAAAATTTTATCATTTAGATTAGTACAAAGTATTCGAAATCGTTCCTTGGTCCTACTCGGTTGGGGAGCTTAAAGCGAGGATCAATAAGATCAAACTTGGAAATCGCCAAAAACTCGGTCTAGTACTCGGAATATATTTATTAGAGACTTATATATTGCTGCTCATAAGTCATGATTTGTACCTGAGTAAAATTAAAATTTTAACATTATCATGTAATTAAGTGTATAATATTGTTATATTGAACGTATTTATCATGTATTTGGAGATTTTTTATATTTGATAACTCCCAACTGAGGGGTTAAGAAGTTTTTTCTTTTTGATTTTAGTGCATGAAAGGCCAACTCGGAAAAATCGTTAACTCGGTTTGCTCAAAAATCGGTCTAGATCGACAAAATTGTCCGCCTTAATCACTAAAAATCGGAAATGGCTTGGAGTCGGAAATTACCTCGGTCATATAGCATGTAGTGATTACTCGGCGAGTAATCGGCCTTTGAGAGCGATTTTGACTATACTGGCTTAGTAAATGCATTAACATCGCGAACAAATATCTTTTGCTAGAAGGATATCTCGCTAATGCGATGTAGAATTGACTCTTAAGTCACAAAACTTCCATGGTTGAATTTCTTGAACTACAATCTTCTCAACGAAAGAAACATCCCAAGAACGACTCTTTTCAAAGTAAACCTGTACCAAGTTCGTTGCAAGATTGGCCGAGCAAGTTTGTCCTCAATCCATCCAAGCTTGGCCGAGCAAGCTTGTCCCAAGTCCTTCCTAGTATGACCGAGAAATCTTCCACGTAATTCCATGACACTTGGGCAATACCAAGCGCCAAGCTCCATCACAACGCCAAAACCGTCTGTACCAGCGGTCCAATAGCCAAGCTCCTTCGCAATTCCAGCGCCAAGATTTCTTACGGGTGTAGGGGATTCCGAGCTCCAAGTAATGTTATGACGCTACCCTATTGCTAACGTCAGTCTCTTGCGACGCTAGGCTAATCCTAGTACCAAGATTGATGATGATGTTAGCCTATCACTAGCACCAATTTTACCGTGACATCCTTGCATTATTAAAGCAATGTGCATATCTTCATCACTCATGTGCATCTCAAGTATGAGAATCTCCTTTAAATCTCAGGTCACAAATTATGACAGACCAAACAATTTAGACTATCGTGTCAGGACACACATGCCATAACTCCCCGTTACATACCTACCTCCTTTTCTGTTTCATATCATACAAAGACTAATCAAGGAATAAAAAAGCCCCTCCTTGAAATGACTTTCAGGTGTAACGAAGTGCTATCAATTTCGTGAAAGAGACATATACCACTCGGAGATCCCAAAGTTGTTGGTGTGATTTATTGAGTAGCATACTTTGGCTAAGGGGTTATTGACTATTGGCTCAAATAATTCTTGGAACTTCACCCGCTGACCTAAAATCAAAATTGTGCTGACAGACAAGGCTCAGGTTTTCAACAATACAGTTATAGAGCAGTATAATAACCTTGTCATCAGTTATCTTCAAAGCCAATTGGGAAACTTTTGGTCCTGACATTATTAGCACAGTCCAGGATATTTTTAAATCTGGCACTCTCAATACAGATCTTAATTATTCCTTTATCACCCTCATACCGAAATTATCCACCCCGCAAACTCCGAGTGACTTCAGGCCCATTAGCTTAAGCAATACGGTATACAAATTAATCTCAAAAATCCTGGCGAATAGATTAAAACCCATTCTCAACAAATTAATTTCTCCTAATCAATCTGTCTTTATGTCGGGGAGACAAATCATTGATAACATCATAATCGCTCATGAACTTATTGTTAGAGCATTGCTCGGTCGAACTTGCAAATGTTGCTATCTCAAGCTTGTTTGTCAATGTTAGTGATCAAAACTATAAGTCTTGATTTTTAGTCTACTTATAGTGATGTCTCATACTAGGATAAATTGTGTAGTTGAGCATTATACTTCACGGCGTTCATCAATTGAATACGAAGAACTACTAAGGAGAGCTTGTGGAACTTCATCAACAAAAGGTATGTGGAGACTAAAACTCATTTATCACTTGAAAAGTCTATTTCAACTCTATCTCCTATATTGAGACAAAAGTCGTATTACTATATAGTTGTCAATTATACACACTTGAGATTTCAAGCTGAGTTTAACTCGCTTACATATTTCTTGAAATATGTGTTGGTAAGCTTTCGCTTCAACTAAATTCATCTTATATTCTGGATGAAAGTCAAAAGATGATCATGTGAAAATCGCCGAGTAACATCTTACATGGTTTGTGTGATACAATCATTTGGTGTAGACTTGGAATGTTTCGTTATGAGTATTTCAATAACTTGAAAATTTCTTTGATGATAATAGTGTGTGAAAACGGCTATTGTTTCAATGATTGAAATAGAGTTTAGAACTATTGGATTACAAACATAGCGTGCATTCTTGCATGTATGTGATCCATGACCGGAAATATATAAAGTATGCATACCCGTATGCGTACTAGAAGTTGTGAAATTTCGTGTACCAAGTACACATACTTGTACGCATACTTGCGTTAGGTACAAGTCCGAGAATTTCTGCTGGGTTTTGAAGTATACTTAAGTATGTGTACACGTTCGCATACTAGCGAACCCAAACTCAAACCGGCTGCTTAAGTATGCGTACACGTTTGCATACTTGAGTGGTTAAAGTTCTAGAATCGGTTGTGACATGAACTAATATATTTATATATTAAGGAATGCATTATTTGCAAACCGTGGCTATAATGTTCATGAATTGATTCGAGTGAATCAAACCGATTTTGCTTCAATTGTGTTCTTGTATACTTCTATGAGAATATAGCAATTGAACAACTCTTTAACTAGTTTCATTTGAGTCATTTGAACTAGTTATGGTTAAGATGAATAAGGTTGATATGAGAGTGTTCATATAGCTAACCTCGGTTAACTACAGTTGAGCCAACATGGTGTACACGTTTAGGCACGGTTACTTAAACCTAAATGAAGGTACATTTCATTTGTGTATAACAAGCTAAGTTCGAGCTAACGGTCGAAAGATATTAGCTTGAATCTAATCAGGTTTTCATCTAACGGTGAATATTGAATGCTTTGTTACCAAGGTAACTTAGATTGCAAACCTTGATTTTAAAACTATATAAAGGAGAACTCTATCAACTGGGAAACCTAATCCCCACACCTCCTGTGTGATACTAGTTGTATAAGCTAGAGTCGATACTCCTTTAACCTTAGGTTTTTCACGAAACCATGTAGGTTAACGACTTAAAGACTTCATTGGGATTGTGAAGCCAGACCCAACTATTTTCTCTGTAGTTGCGTGTTCTGGTCTTGCTGTTTATATCGTATTGAGTACTATCTTCTCTAAGATTTGCTCGAGATTAATCTCCGATAGGCAAGATATAAAGTAGTCACAAACATCTTCGTCTTATCGTTTTTGATTCCATAATATCTTGTTTCGCTACCATACAATTAAGATTATTGTGAGGTGATTGATAATACTGGGGTGTTCTTCGGGAATATAAGTCTGGTTTATCAATTGGTTCATGTTCACCTTGATTATCAAAAGACGGAACAAAACTCGTAGGTATTTCTGTGGGAGACAGATTTTTCTATTCCAATAGACTTTTCTGTGTGAGACAGCTTTGTTTATCAAGTCTTCGACTTTGGGTCGTAGCAACTCTTGGTTGTGGGTAAGATCAGCTAGGGGAATCAAGTGTGTAGTATCCTGTTGGGATCAGAGACCTAAGGATCGCAACTGTACCTTGAATCATTGTGAGATTGATTAGGGTTCAACTACAGTCCATTCCGAAGTTCGTTGGTAGTAGGCTAGTGTCTGTAGCGGCTTAATACAGTGTGGTGTTCAAACCTGAACTAGGTCCCGAGGTTTTTCTGCATTTGCGGTTTTCCTCGTTAACAAAATTCTGGTGTCTGTGTTATTTCTTTTCCGCATTATATTTTGTTATATAATTGAAATATCACAGGTTGTGCGTTGAATCGATCAATTGGTAAATCCAACCTTTGGTTGTTGATTGAAATTGATTGACCCTTGAACATTGGTCTTTGGTACCGTTCAAGTTACTTCTCTTATATTCAATCGGGCTCGCAAATTCCTATTTGCTGGTTGCAGATTGAATTGAGAGATAGAGATATAAAACTCTTTGATATACTTTTCTCTAGATTGAGTCTAACTGTCTAGTTGATTATCTTGAAAGTATATAGGAGTTTGTATATTCAGATTGCTAAACGAAATATTGGATGTGGTTTTTGTACCCCCTCCTTTTCACTTATCCACTCTATGAAAACTTCAGAAGCGAGAAAAGGATATCTGGCGCTTAAATTAGATCTCTCTAAGGCGTTTGACAGAGTGGGGTGGTATTTCATTACAAAATCCCTTCTTAGTTTTGGATTCAATGAAAAATGGGTTAACCTAATATTGAAATGCATGTCTACAACATCATTTTCTATTCTCTTTAACGGTTCCCCCGGCCCAAAATTCCATACCTCGAGAGGTTTAAGACAAGGAGACCCCCTCTCCCCTTACCTTTTCCTCATCTGCATGGAAATCTTATCCAGTCTCCTTGACAAATCAATAGCTGATAGGAAAATTTCTGGTCTCAAAATCAAAAAAGATGCTCCAAACATTTCCCACATGTTCTTCGCCGACGACTGTTTTTTATTCACAAGAGCCAATTTAGGAGAGGCAACAAATATGTTAGATAATTTATCCGTATTTGGAGATATCGCCGGTCAAATGATAACCCTCCAAAAATCCAGTGTCTACTTTAGTCCTCGGTTACACCCCAAACATGGGAAAATTATAGGAAAAAATTCTTAAAGTCTCTTCGATGACTAAAAATGATAGATACCTCGGTACTCCCCTATTTTTTGACAAAAATATGAAGGCAAATTTTGAGTCGCTTCTTCAAAAATACTACTCCACTCTGCAAGGTTGGAAATCGAAACTCCTTTCTCAAGCAGGTATGACAGTCTTGATAAAATCTATTCTGCAAGCTTTCCCAACCTATCAAATGCAAGTGATTGCTCTTCCCAAGGATACCTTAGATCAAATGGATTGAATACAGAGAAACTTCTGGTGGAAAAAAGAGGGGCAAAAAAGACAGGGAGGGTTCATTAGAGATTGGGCCAGCATTTGCAAGCATGTATCGCAAGGAGGGCTAGGAATAAAAAATCCCCACAAATTCAACATAGCTCTCCTCACCAAACTTGTCATTCGTCTTATCGCAGATCAAGATCAATTATGGGTCAAACTCCTTAAAGAGAAATACTTTCCAAATTCTCACCCACTAGAAGCCTCTAGAACCTCAAATTTATCATGGATCTGGACAAGCATACAAAAAGGATTAGACCTAATTAGAGCAAATTTTGTCTGGCAAGTTAAAAATGGTAAATCTGCATTGGGAAGACAGGTGGATTCCAAATGAGGAAATAATCTCCCAACCAACCAACATCCAAGACCAGATCCCAAAAATGGTTCATGAGTTAATAACGGAAGAAAATAAATGAGACTAGGAAAAACTGAACAATTTCTTTAATCCATAAGACAGAAGAAAAATACAAGCTATAACTCCAATGATACAAGAACAAGACAAAATGAGATAGAGACATCACAATTCTAGAAACTTCTCTGGCGCCAAAAACATTTATAACTTCTTAATCAATCAAGTTCAAGATAACAATACCCCAGTTAATTTCCCAAGGGAAAAAATTTGGCAAATTCAGGCGATTCCAAGAATCAAATTATTTATTTGGAAATTAATTCAAAAAGCTCTACCTACTTCTACGAGACTTGGATCCCAAAACACAGACATCGATCCTCACTGTCAGATGTGTGGTACACAAGTTCATGAAACATACAATCATCTTTTTAGATCCTATCCTTTCGCTAGAGCTATCTAGTTTGGGTTCTCGCTTGACGGGATAAACTCGGCAGGAAACACTGATACGGTGAATCATTGGATTAAAGGGTGGATTTCGGATAAAGAATCTCTTAACCTAGTGGAAAAATAGCCACCATTTGGTTCATATGGAAATACAGATGCTCGGTATCGAGAAAATTTCTCCTGACTCGATTAAACTGATCGACTAGATAAACAGATTTCTGCATTATATTCCCTCAAAAAACAATTCAAAAGGGAATTAACAACCAAAAGGTGAAGCCGGTCAATTATAAATGGTCTGAGTTAAAAACAGATTGGATAATATTTTTAGATGCATCTTTTAAAAAAGAAGACCTATCTATGAGTTATGCTTTTATTCTTTACTCAGTGGACCACAAGTCATCTATGCACATTTCAACAGGCTCAGAGAAGGCGTCATCGGCTCTTCATGCGGAATCGATAGCATTGTTAAAGGAAGTTACTTGGTTAAAAGAAAATATTTTGTCAAACGTTTCAAAAGTCTCCGATTGCAAAGCTCTAGTTGACACTATAAACATGGTGAGTACAAACTTCTCCTGGCCATTTGAAAACACTTTGCAGGAGTTAAAGGTAATTCTGAAAGATCTCCCTCAAGCTCAGGTAAAATTTATAATATTTTTTTTTGAGGCATGAAGTTATATTAAAATCAGGAAGAAATAACACGAGGGTACATTGTACCCATAGAGGTAAAATTTATAATACGAAAGCACGACTCTGCTGCAGACGGCTTAGCTAAAGAAGCAAGGATTAAAAACATTCAGAATTTGTATACCAAATTGCAACAAAAAATTCAGAAAACTAGCATTCTCTCTAATGTTTTTGATTACAACGAAATTGTAAATCTTTTGTATTATATTTGCTAGTTAATAAAATTGTTTTTCCCATCAAAAAAGAAAAAATCATGTGTACTTGTAAGGATAGCAACTAAACTTTTCTCTTGATCAATAAAGAATCTAGTGCTTACTAGTTCAAATTTCAAACTAAGGTTATTAGTACTAATAGTTTTATTCTAAGCCCTGTAATTTTCCCAAAGTAAAAACTAGATTTTAATAATAAATAAAATCATTAAAAAAATGTGACATTCCAAAGAGTATGATTCCATCTCCTGCGCTTAACAACGAAAGGATGAACCATTTCTCAGCCAACATTATTAATGGGGGTGCTAGATTACCGGGAAGGATACCAATATCTCTGGAAGACAGAGGACTTTCTAGTTTGTTTTGTATAAGGTTTTTGGTAACCTCCCGGTAAACTGATTCTCCCATTAGCCGACTTTTATAACTCTTTTTAGATATCGAAAAGTCAAGATACACTTCGGTTTTTCACCAAGATTTGCACAGACTGAAACAGAAGGCGGACCCACTTCTAATCCTTACGAATCCAAATGCAGAAAACGCTAGGTGCTAGCCGTCGATTCCCTCTCGGGACAAATCCAAGTATGAAACTCGGGTGTGTGTAGACTTTCCCCTTAGATATGTGTTTGGTCAATGACAAGTCAAGTCAACAGAAATGACTCCAAAAAGAGTTTAAAGCTACTGAAAAGTCTTTTCCCAGAACTAACCACAAGAGGAATAATCTCTACCAAATATCATTAAAATCATCCAAATATTAATTGAATGATTAATTTAATGCCGTGTAAGTTCATTCCAACTACGTGAACCGTCAATTTTCATTGAGATAGTACAGAATCATCATGAATATTTTTCATTTATCTCATCAAACTTGTACATACAATCATTTTTCATTTTGAAGTTCTCTACTGATTTTACTGAATAATTATTCTCAATAATCATGGTGAAGAAGAAGAATCCAACTCTGGGTTTCCTTCAGAATCTCTGTTTATTCTTCTTCTTCTTTTTTACTTTGTTTTCATCTTCTTCTGGTGATGGTGATGATGAATCAAAACCTTACATAATCTCAAGCTTAAGTTATCCAGAATCAAAGCTTAAACCCTATGATTGGAACTACATTAGAGGTAAATTTCTTTGTTTCAACTACCAGTCAAAATTTGACTGTTGCCTATGTATTTTTTATTTATTTACAGAGAAATGAATGATGTAGTCATCAAATTGACTGTTCTTTTGTTATTTTTTAAATATTAATTAGTTGAAATTGAGGAGAATTTCTGTGTTTGTTTGAAGGATTCATGGTGCGTAGAGTAAGGTTTTGATGGGTTTTTTTTTTTTGTATATAAAATTCAGGAAAATCAGTTAAGGGTTTAAAGAATTCAATAGAGTTCACTTAAGAATTTTTCTGCAACTACAATTCAATGTGTTTTACTGTTTATTTTATAGATTTTAATAATGGGGTTTTACCCGAATTCAAACTTATCAATGTCTTTGGAGTGTAATTGAAAATGGGGTTTTGTGGTCCTGAAGGGAAGAATTCTTGGGTGTAGTCTTAAATTTTATTTACTGGTTTTTGTGGATTGTGTTTGCAGTTGATTTGCCGACTTGGTTCTCATCAATGTGTTTGAGCATACAGTCGGATGTCGACAGTGTGAGTATATACTTTTCATCAATACAATGCACAAATTCGTTGTTTATATGATCAAAATGATTAGGAATAGGTAGAGTGGTACACGAAGTTTAGAGCAAATTCTTATTCGTCTACTTATTGTGCTTATGCGTGCAGAACGCTATAAAACATCTTCCTAAAAGTGAGCAGCCTATGATATGCTTCCGAGACGGGAGTCCTCCTATTCCGGACGTTACTGAAGACTCTTTGAAAGAGCTAGGTATAGTGCACCTAATGATTTGCACTGTCTTTATCTATTTCTTCCTCGTAATTCAACTGTATGATGATGGGATGCAGCTTAGAGAGAAGCTTCTGTTGTTGCAGTGTTAGGTCCTCTCACTAATAATTCTTTTGGAGGCATAAGGGATCTTCAGGATGGGGAGCGGTGCCATCTTTTGCAGAAAAATATAATGCTGTCCTTGACAAATGAACAGGTTCTTTATTTGCTTTTGACTCAATGATTATATGGAAACAGTTTGTGAGTAAGGAATTTCAATCCCTGTGTTGTAGACTTGGTTTTTGAATGTTTAAGATGTGTTTTTGCAGATAACCCCTGGAGTATTTTACATTGGACTGTTCAATGGAATCGGGCCTATAAGAACACAAGGGAAGATGGTATGTATCTTTGAAACATGTAAACTGCATCGTTCTTGTTTACAATATGCTTCCTTGTATGAACATATGTGTGTGTTTCCTCTTCCACACAAGATGGGGATAAACACGTATTAGCATGTTATGAAAGTAAAAAAGTTTACTGGATGCAGATTATTCGTGGACGGTCTTATAGATACAGTGCTAATATAACAATTGAAGCATGCTCAACCCCGAATGTGTGGGGTCCTAGCTGCAACCAAACGGTGGACTCACTTTCTTGTGCTGAGTCTGATGGCACAAGCCATGCCGTAAACCAGACAGTGGAAAATGTTATTAAATGCAGAGATGCACGCAACACTTGCCATCTTTATAATGAAACAGCAATTTATTCTCTGGATGTTACGAGGATTGCTCACCAATTTGTGATTAAGGCTGAAGATATTAGATTTAACAAAACATCTTTGATGAACAAAACAGCGAGTTTTACTAGAAACTTAACATGTTACGCTCGTCATGGTGCCATTCCTTCTCGGAAATTCCATGATTATTTTGGCGTAGTAAGTAATTCTCCGTTGATCATTCCATCGCCAAAAACTGGTCGTTGGTATGTTGTCATTCTTCCAGCTGATCCGACAGAAGCACTCGGATCTTTTCAAAAAAACAGAACAGAAGTGGATGGTTGCTATACCTTGGATTGGCAAGTGCATCAGTGTCCTGTAGGAAAAGCTGGACCCAATTGCACCTGGCAAGCTTACACGCTTCAGGTATGTTTATATTATTGGGTCTAAATTAGTTCTCAGTAAGTTTGGATTTTGTGGGCTATGCTCACTGTTTCAGTGTGTTTTCTTTTTCTGTGCAGACGTTTCAGACGAAGAAAGCCACTGTCTATTCTTATTATCGGCCAGACATTGGGAAGCCCGGATCTAGTAACATCGATTTGCCATCCTTCTTAAGCAACTCCTCAGCTGGGGATGATTTTGCATGGACGTACTTTCATCTTGACATTCCGTATGGTGCAGCTGGAAAACATCTACAAATCGGTGTAAATAAAGATCCAAAACTGAAGTATGACATTTATTCCAGATTTGGAGGATTACCATCTATTGATACCTGGGATTACTATTATTCAAGCAATAAGAGCAGTAGTAACAGTTCCATGTTTTTCAAAATGCACGATTCAAATGATGATGGTTTCAAGTTTTATATATTAAATGTGAGAGAAGGAACTTGGAGCTTCGGTCTAAGGCACCTGGCAACTACCAAAGGTCATTCTGGTGAACAAGCAAATATGCTTATTACTGTTGAGAGATGCCCAATGTCATGTTCTGGGCATGGGACATGCCAGACAGCTATTGATGAAAGTGGATTGACTATGTTCAGGTTAGATTTTTTTAAAAACATATTGCCAGCTTTCTAGTCTAGCCAACTCAACTGATGTCTCATTGTCATATCCACCTCTAGGGCGTTATCGCAATATGGTTCATTTCTTTATCTTTATTTGAAACTAATCCATGTTTTTGATAGTTTTTGACCATCTACATCATATCGTATCCTTGATATTAGATGAACTGGCAATTTAGCTTAGGAAAGAAAGGATAGAGTTTTTGAATTGGGCAAGTCTTTTAATCGTTGTGTTCTTGTGCCAGCTTCTGCTCCTGTGATCGGAACCATGGAGGCTTTGATTGCAGCATCGAGCTTGTTGATCATAAAGGTAACTATTCCAAACTATGGCAAGATATCTTGGATTTTCTAACCCATGAGGGGTCGAACAAGCTTCAACTTGTACTCAATTTTTAGAGGGTGACGAGATGAAAATCGCTGATCTTTGGTGCTCGTTAAATCTCAATGTACTAATTTTAACACAGTACCTGGCAAAACTATTGCAGGGCATATATGGCAGTCGATCACTCTAATTGCATCAAATGCAGCAGCCATATTACCTGCATATTGGGCACTGCGGCAAAAGGTACATATGATCAAAGTGAAGCTGTGGTATTTGGGATTTCATAATCGTAATCAAGGATATTTCAGTACCTTGGACTCCAGCTTACAGTTATATTTATCGTTTATGTCAGTTTTTCATGACAATTTTTCAAACCATCAATCATCTCTGAACATCTGCAATAGTTATTAACCTATCATTGCCACTTCCAGGCATATTCTGAATGGGTGCTGTTTGTGGCTAGTGGGATTTCAAGTGCGTTATACCATGCATGTGATGTAGGCACTTGGTGCGCTCTATCTTTTCACGTTTTACAGGTGCAAGGGTGATTTCCACTCTCTTACATGTTTAATTTTCACCCAGTAACAATTTATATCAAACAATAGCGCCAACCAATTGAAATAAATATTTTGTTCTCAGTTTATGGACTTTTGGCTTTCATTCATGGCGGTGGTGAGCAATTTTGTGTATCTAGCGACTATTGGTGAAGCCTCGAAAAGGGTAATTCATACATGTGTATCGATTTTGACGGCTCTCATGGCTGCAACTGGAGCAACAAAGTGAGCTTTCACTCTCATTTTTTCTCTTAGTTAGAAGTCGCTTTTCATTACTTGGAAAAGTTCTTAACCAATACTATCCATCTGTCCAGGTCTAGGAATGTTATTCTTGTCATTATAATTGGGACTGTGGGTCTTCTTATTGGATGGTTGATTGAGTACTCTACAACAATTCGGTCGCTTTCTTGTTCGTCATGGTTGTCTTCGAGTATTCTTGAAAGGTAACATACCTTTATTCTGTGAATTGTGACTGCTATTTTGAGTTACGCTTACTAGGCAGGCATAAAGTGCTTTTATCCTTTTCTCATTTTGGTTCTTGAGTTTCAGACGGCAAAACATTAAAGCATGGTTGCTCAATCTTATGAAGACACTACGTGATCGTTTTCATTGGGTCTTTGTAATTCTTGGCTTTCTTGCATTAGCTCTGGCTGGGATAAGCTGGAAAGTGGTAAACTCGAAAAATTACTGGATTTGGCACAGGTATGTTCAATGAGATTGGTTTCTCTGCCTCCCTCTCTTATGCACTTTTTATGTCGAACTCTCGATTTACGTTGCTCACATGTTTTGCAGTATTTGGCATGTCAGTATATACACAGCTTCCTTCTTCTTCTTATGCTCAAAAGTTAAGATTAAAGACAATACAGAAAATCAGACAAGCATAGCTGCAGCATATGAGTTAGCGAGACAAGATTCATTCTCAAGAAGTTAATGAGATGTAGGATTTTTCGTGGCATGCGCAGGATCAGAGTAAGTCTAATGCTTCAGATACACAGTTACAAAGTGGTCTTCATAACTAACAGCTTCAAATTTTCTGTTATTGAAAATATATAGGCTACGAACGATAATTTTATTTTCCTTCACGCTGAAAGTGAAATATATATCTCTCACTGTACATAGAACAGAAATGAAAAGACAAATTCTGGGGTATAGCTATATATAAAGTCAAGTTCATTACACAGACAGAATCAGTCCTTCTTTTTAGTCTATGTATGTTTCATGGTTCATATCATAGACAAGAAAGCTTTTGTGTTTCCAATCAGTCGTATTTACACATTGTTTCGGCCGATAACCAAAGAAAAGTTTTAGGTGGAAAAGGTCTGTGAGATTGATTGGCTTCGGCCAGGGCAATTTTGAGTGTGAGGGCTGCTGGTAGCCTGGTACACATCTCCCTGTGTTGAAGGAAAACATTCACAAGAAGGCCCTTCATTCGAGTCTTTTCCCGCTAATGGACTTTAACAGTACTATATGTGGTGGATCTCTAGCTCTGCACCTCTTACTATAGGCAGAAAAACCAATCCTTCACAAAAAGTTCACCATGAGCACAGTACATGTAGAATCCAATTTTGTACAATGGAAGTTGGAACTGTGCCTGCATGTTTAAGGTTTCAATCTGTTGTGCCACCAGTAATCTGACTCAAAAAATATCAACGCAACCAACAAGCCGAGTATCTACCTGACTCAAATACCTCTGAGTCAGATGATATATGCGTCGAATCAGACATTAGGAAAAATTAAAAACATATGATCACATCAAAAAAACAAAAAATTAAAAACAAATGGTCTGACATAAAATTAAAAACAAATGATCTGACATAAGAAAAATTAAAAACAAATGATCTGAATTGATTAAAAACAAATGATTTGACATCAGACAGATGTTGAATCAGATGCCGAGTCAGATTCAGATATTAGGAAATGACCACCTGACATCATGCTGAGCCAGATTCAGATTTCCAGTCAGATCGAAATAAACGGAAGCTGCTACACATCTACCGGATTTATCCCCCGCATCTTTACACCCCTATGTGTCACAGATCTAAACCCTTGATTGGGAAGTGCTGAACCCGTTGGGCCCGCGGTGGGTCCCTGGCCTGAATGCGTGCACTAATAGGGTAGCGACACATAAGTGGGGTATTTTTTTGGTGTAAAAATCCGGTAGATAAGTAGCATTTTCGGAAATAAACAAGGTGCAAGTGCCAGATGATTCAAATCAGTAGATATTTTGGGTCCCCATCAAAATAGACGGCTAAGATATTACAAAGTTTCAAAGAAGAAAGTCAGTTGAATTCTTTTGAGAGAGAGAAAAACACAAGAGAATACCCTAAACCAAAGCAAGAATTTTCTTCCTTCTTCTCTGTTCTTCAAAAAAGAAAAAAAAATCCAGTTTCTTTCTCATCAGATCTCTTTCAACTTCTAAGGTAATCATTCAATATGTATCTCTAACCTATGATTTTATATGTTCTCTCTTTCATTCATTCATGATTTATTTTCTTTTCATTGTAAAATTCTCTGTTGTTCTTTTTTGTTTATGTTTTAACATCCTATGATTGGTATTCTCATATTGGTTTTACATTTTAGTTATATCTTGAGAAATGGAGAAATGGGTTCTGCTTAGATCTGAATAATGAATCATATTAGGTCATAAAATGTGTAATTTCTAAATATTTATATTGAGTGGTTAAACAAAATTGAGCTATAGGCTATTGGTTGGGTAATTTGTTAAGGAAACCCACTTTTGGTTTTATCAAGTTGTTGAAAATTTCATGAAAAGGGTTTGAATTTTGTGAAGTTTCGGTTTGGTTTTTGATTCAATACATTGTTTGATTTGATAGCTAATGTCTTTGATTGGTTATTTGATAATTAATTGATTGAATTTTGATTGGTAAATGTTTGTGTTTGTAATAGATGTCACATGCAAGAGAAGGAAGGTCTATATCTCGCTCTCTTACTCCACCGCCTAGTAGAATTCGTAGACGATCGCTGTCTCCTTCACCAACTAGACTTCGTAGGTCGAGATCAAGGTCAAGAGGAAGGAGTCGCTCAAGGTATAATCACTATTCTCTAAGAGGTTTGTCCATTCTCTAGTTGGGTGCAACCATTATCTCATTATGAAACTTGTAATTGGTTGCAGGAGCCGAGAGCCTGGAGAAGTTGTTAATCCGGGAAATAACTTGTATGTAACTGGCTTATCCACTAGGGTTAGTACAAGTGATCTCGAGAAGCATTTTAGCACTGAAGGAAAGGTTAGTTGTTGATTTCATTACAGTTTATGTGAACGGCTTACTGTAGAATGGCAACGTTGCTATTGAAATGCGGTGTTGATGTAACTTAATGTCAAATGCAGATTGCGGAATGCCATTTGGTTACTGATCCTCGCACCAGGGAGTCTCGTGGATTTGCGTTCATTATGATGGAAACTGTTGAGGATGCTGACCGTTGTATCAAGTATCTTAACCGCTCAGTTCTTGAAGGCCGCCTGATTACAGTGGAGAAGGTAATTTTTATTTTGTAACGATGGATGTTATTTCTTAGTTACTACTATCTTCCTCATCTTCAAAAATGGCGGCTGATTACTTTTGGCAGCAGGTTTGGTGTGTATGTAGCTTCAGCGACTTCAAAATCTAAGCTCTCTAAACTATCAAACCCACTTCTCGATTCAATAGCAGCCCAAAGCAGTGAATATGGTATCCCCAAATAACGAGAGATATCTAAAAAGCATGCCAGATTACGTCATCCGATCGAACTTTCCCCTTTCGACATGAGCTCTGCGTCGACATCTCAAATTTCTTTTGAATCCGACTAGTTTACGGCGGGTTGTATGCCCTGCAAGGCTGCAACTGCAACCCTTTCGCGATTTCCAACAGGCTGTGTTTTCTTTTTCTCTGCGCATTTGGAAAAACCATTAAAAATGGTAAAAGTTGATTATCAATTATTTAGCCTTCACTAATTTTCCCCGTGTTTTGATGTTGTTCGGACTTTGATATTTAACCAACATATAAGAACTATACAGGCTTTATATGATTCAAATGACCAATGTGATACTGATTTAAATTGAATGGCAAAACCATAAAGGAAGAAAACGAAAATAGACCTCTGGCTTGAGCTGCTGAGCATTATGACTGTCGTATCCAAGGGGATAACTTTTTTCTTATGCAGTAATATGGAATTGCGATTCTTTTTGAGCAACATGAGTTTTTGTGTCTATTTACTTCCAATATGATATGAAGTTACCTTTCTGCATTAATTCTGTACTTGCAGGCAAAAAGGAAACGGGGGAGAACCCCAACCCCAGGAAGATACCAGGGTGTAAAAGATAAAAGAGGTACGAAGTACGCTTTTAGCCTTCGCATCTACTATATTTTCTAGGGGTACATTTATCCTTGAAGAGTAGGGTTTTGTATTCTTAGGTTTGTCCTGCTGAAGTTGCACTCTGACTAACTTTTGCAATCTTGCCTCTCTTTTCTCATCCAATTCAGGAGGTTTTGGTGGTGATCGTGGTGATCATGGACCAATTGGTGGTCGCCGTAGATCTCGCAGTTATTCACCTCGTGGAAGACCATCCAGAGATGTCAGAGATTTTAGAGATGTTAGAGATGAACCTCCTTATTTCAGGAATCATCGAGAGCGATCTCCACCTCGTTATCCTCCTCATCCATATTCCCGCCCTAGGTCTCCCTATGGCAGGAGGGGAGATGATTACCCTGCCTATGAGAGGCGTAGGTAATCTTCAGTTACAGAGAGAGCAACAGGGGCAACACAAGAAAAGCTGTTTACAGAGCTGTTCTTCGAGTGTACTACCTTCTTTCACTTTCATTGTGTGTACTAATGTGATGAATATTTCTATCTCGCCTGTGTTTGTGTGTATACTTTAATTAGACCTAAACCAGTATTATGAACAGATTTTCTTATTTATGAAATTTGCATTATTTAGTTATTCTGTTGTCTTTCTTTGTCTGTCTTTATAGCTCTGGTCTGTATGCTGGAATTTTATCAATAGTGGTAGAGTAGAAATATGGTACTGACTGTAGAACTTTGATGCCAGATGAATCACTTTTCACCTGAATGTAGTTTAGATCTCCAAGTTATCGCAGTAGCATCATTTGCAGTTTATTTACAATGGTAATGTTTTCGCAGTTGAAAGTAAATGGTATTCACATCACATGTAACAACATAGTATTTCCGCTCCTTAAAAAATCCAGGTTAAACTTTCATGGTACAGGAAATGTTTTCGCAGTCGAACCTGATTCGCCCAGTGAAAGCAGTTTGCCTCGACAAGATGGATACCTTCACTTTGGAGGAGTTGTACCCACAGAGACAACATATAATGGACATCAATCAAGGAGACAGGTTATGTGATGATAATCAAATCAACAATCAAAACATCTAAGTATTATTAGAAGTGGTAGTGTACTACATAATGGGCTAGGGAGGGCAACACACTAGTGTCCTAGAATGACAAAGTGGGGTTAAAAGTAAAACACATCACTTTTTGGCTGTCCCTCCCAATTCCTTGATATTTCGAAACAACACAAGGAGAAATGCGTGGAAACATAAAGCCATACTCTTCTGCCTTCTTCAATAATTGGTCCCTTGACATAAGAAGTTAAGAAACAGTCCTAGAAAGATCTAACATATATCTATGGGCACTAGGAACTACAAGGTTTTAAGTATCTTATCGGCCACTAAATAATTTTTTTTTTTTTTTCCTAGCATCCAACTATTATTCTTTCTGGCGTTTGTATAGTCATAGACTGTAAAATCCTACTGGATTCTATCTCCAAAAAAAATACAAATGCTTCATGGGTTGCAGAGAATACTATTAAAGAAGCAATTTCTTTGTTGGATAAACTTCCACAAGTTCAGGTAAAATTTATAAACAGAGGTTACAATGCTGCTGCGGACTCAGTTGCCAAAGAAGCAAGAATCAGAAGACTTCATCATATATCAACACACTTGTGTCAACGAGTAGATCTTATATTACATTGCTTTTTTTTTTTTTTTTTTTGAAAAGATATTACTTCTAATATTTTTGATGAAAATGATTTAATATATTAATCTTTTCCATCAAAAGAAAAAAAAAACTAATGACACTAGAGTCAAGGATAGAATTTATTTTGTTGCGTTAAATTACATTTGCACCAATTGTTGTTTAACAATGTGTATTATATTAAAATAAATTACATTGCTTGATTTAACTTTTCATCAAAAAAAATAAATAAAAATCTAATTAATCGTTAAGATAAAATGTTTCTAATAATTTTTACTTCTTCATATTAAAATCCATAACATTGGTGTAAGATGAAAGTAATGGAATAATGCGAATTTTGGTAAAAATAGCTGAACGTATAACCACCGTGGACTTCTCCGCCGGCCGGTTGGACGGCCATGCAATTACACTTTCAAACACCGTTTGGCAATAAACGGAGTGGTGCATGAAGAAGTGGGTAAACATTACCTACGTATATTGACGAAAATGGAAGGGGAATTGGGAAATTCCAATTGGGTGCGCGCCAGCTGCAAATTGTTTTACCCTAAAACCGGATTTGAAACGAAAATTTAAATTTAAATTTAAGTTTGGGTTTGGGGATTTTTCTCTGGATAAGATCCTTGAGCTCGTACTCTGACACGTGCCTGTACCCTTTGTACTCTTTTCTTTATTTTTTTATTTTATTTTTTTCACTTTAATAAAGCAAAGCAAATGGGATTCAATTTTCAAATTTCTACTGAGTTATTAACTGAACCGGTCAACAAAATATCCATATTTGGCTTCTGGCTCATATAAGCAAAACCTCTTTTTCTAGGTTCACTGATGATGACACCATGCTATGTTTATTCATTTCTTATCTTTTAGAGCATCACTGATAATGACAAAAGTAAAAAAATATATGTTTTACCAGTCACTAAAGTATATTTGTGATGGATGTTGTTGCTTGCAAAAATAAATAATAAAAAAAAAAAAAATGCAATTTTCATGATTAGGACATTATTTTGTGATTAGGCATTGTTCGGCTGTTTTTAGAATCTTATAGAAATTTTAATCACTAAAAAGTATAAAGATAGACAAAAGATCGATAAATTCACAAAAAAACTGGAAAAAAACTTAACAAAGATCAGAAATCTTATTAACAAAACGATAAAATTGATAGTTATTTACAAAATGTCACTATACCGTGTTTAAGAAGTATCATTTTTCCAGAACTGGAAATGGTTTTCAAAAAACTTTTCGAAAGTCAGCCGCTAATAAATAAATTGTTCACACACAACATACATATTCCTTCTGGAAGTCATCCTAAAATTAAATCCCCAGCTAATAATTTATGACTTGTCGATTTAATTAAGACGAAAAAATTACTTTTCAACGTGTATCCAGATACCCTATTAGCTGTCTGTGAAATCTGATCAAAATTTTATAACTAAAACAAAGGAAAAAAAAATTCAATGATGCCAGTTTTACTGATTTTACTTCTTCTCTTCAAGTCTCCAACACAATGATGCCAGTTTTACTTTTACCAACCTAAGCTAAAAATCACAACATAAGCCAAGCCATGAAGAAGCCAAAACACCACATAAGCCAAGCCAATAAGCCAAACCCCCAAAAAAAAGACAAACAAACGAAAATGAAAAAAGCTTTTTATAATTGAGGGCGGGAATCCGAGGAACAAAAGCGACCGGCTATAACAGGTCATCCCGGTAACACAAACTCAGAGTTATACATGGCATGATTTTCATTGGCAGTTGGTAAGCATTTACTGTGTTGTTGTTTCTCTCACTCACTCTGTTCTGTACTACTTCCTCCTCCTCCTCCTTGAATCAATCTTCACATTCTCTTCTTCTAATCATAAACCCACACATTTCATCATTATTTATTCAAATTTCATTCAGATCTGTTCTGTTTTCATCATCAAATTTCATTCAAAACCCATTTTTATATACATACTCTGTTTTTTTTTTTTTTGCCTTTTTTGGGTTGAATACATTGCCTGAATTGGAAATACCCATCTTCTCCAAATCACAAAAACTGGTAAATTTGTGTTAATTTGTTGATTTAAATTCTGGGTTTTAGTTTGTATTGTGATTCTTAGGTGTATTTCATATCAATTTCTCAAGATCTTTTGTTTCTAGGGTTTAGTTTTTCAAAATCAAATTGTGGTTGTTCTGATAATGGATTTGATCTTGAGTTGGAGCTGAAACTATGACAATGGGATGTACAAAATTTTGAAACTAAATTTTTTAAAAATATAATTTATTTATTTATTTATGATTTTTGCAATTATTATTTTTATTTAATAGAATTCATAACAAGTCCGTGAAACCCAGGATCTGTCAGAGAAGGTTTATTGTACAACCTCCAGAATTTGTTTTTGGCTCCAATAAATTTTGAAAAAAAAAAAAAAAATCTCTCAATAAATAATAACTCCACCACTGAGAGAATTCATGTTTTTTATTTCATCCTCATTAATGAAAAACGGATAAAGTTATTCAATTTCTTATTCACTTAAATATGGGTTGTGATTAATTTTCTCAAATTTATTCAGTACTAATCAAAATTCTTGTGTTTTGCCAGACATATTGATGGAATTTTGAGATTGAATCCAATGATTTGATTGGATTGAATATGAGAAATTGATATACTAGTGTGTTGAATTTGAGTGTGAAGATATGGAGGGAGCAGTTTATATCAAGAAAATGTTAGGAGCACAAACTACTACTAGGGTATTATCTCCTTACCGTGAAGAAATTGGTGATGATGAATTATCTGTACTTCCTAGACATACTAAAGTTGTCGTAACCGGGAATAATCGAACAAAATCTGTGTTAGTTGGTCTTCAAGGTGTTGTCAAGAAGGCTGTTGGTCTTGGTGGTTGGCATTGGCTGGTAAGTTGCAGTCCTCTTTAACTTTGTAAAAATTTGTGCTAATTGCCGAGTTTTCCAGCTTTACAATGGTAAGAATGTGCATGTTTGTTGATACTTTTATGATTAAGGTTGTTTGAATAAGCAATATATGTAACAATTGCGATGAATCGAAAGGCAGTGAGTCATTATTTATCTACAATAATCAGCTTTACAATGGTAATAATGTGCATGTTAGTCGATACTTTTATGCAATATATGTAACAATTGCGATGAATCGAAAAGGTTGGCCGTATGCATCACTTAGACCAGGGTGTTGTCATCATGTTAGCCACCACTTCTAGGATTAGTAGGACTGTTACACAAATTCAGAGTCCGTAGCGTTCCTAGAAAAAAATCAGAAGGATCACAATTGAGATGCAGTGAGTTTAGGCTTCTGCAACTGCCAAGGGTTTTATACTTCTGTTTTTATGGTGTTTAAGTGAATGAGGTTGCAGAAGCAATATCATGGGATGTTGCAGTTGTTAGTTGATTCAGTTGGTAGTTAAGTAGTTTGACGTTATTGAGAAGTTCCTCAATTTCAGCTAGAATATATGGAAGTTTAGATCCAGTGATATGTCCATGTTGAGAAGGCACCATAAGGTCCATAACCAGTGCCACCACCACCCTTGAATCTTGAATGTCCTCATTCAGCATTAAGGAGATATGATTGGATCTTCAGAATCAGATTTAGCCTTATCACAGAAAAAAAACAGGCTAAAAATTTCTTTAATTAGAAAGAAATTCCATGATAGTAAACCTAGTTTTTCTAGCAGTTTTGCTTTAAATATAGCTGGTTTTGGAGGTACGAGGTTATCTTGTTTTCTGGTTTTGTTATAGCTTCCTGCCACTGCTTTTTGATCTGAAGTGCTGCTATGCGAGAATCCCAGCTGAGTAATGTGACGAAACCGTCGAGTTTCAAAAGATTTACAATCAAGAAACCTGAGGTGCTGAATGTGTTTCTCTTGTGTATTGTGTTTGTGTTATGTTGAAAAACGTAAGACAGGTTATTGTTGGTATCAGTGTTTTCTATAGCTAGCTTCAACATGATTGATTTGATCTGGTCACCTAGTAAAAGTTATTGTGCATGTTAACAGGTGTTGAAAAACGGCGTGGAAGTAAAGCTGCAGAGGAATGCATTAAGTGTGCTTGAACATCCAACAGGCCTAGAAGTAGATGATGATGATGATCATGGAAATTCCTGCAGTAGCACTGATACCGATGAAAAAGACGATGAATTTTGTATGTCGCAAATTTCACTACTTACTCATATATGTTGCATGACAATTGCTTGATAGTCTCTGTTCAATCTTTGATACAGCTGGCTCTATGATGTTCCATAAACAACAGAGAGGACCCAGAGTTCGATTGCCAAAGCCTCCGTCGCTTTCCACGCAAAGACCTGCCAGCAAGATGAATTACAGAGATAACTCTCACTCTCAATTCAATGTTGACAAACATCAACCTCAACCAGTAAGAATTTGCCAAAACTGATAGTTCCTTCTCTTGCACTTAAATCGAAATCGATCTTTACGATTATAATATACTGATGATAGCTTCTTTCTTACCAGAAGGTGAACCTGGCAGTACTAGGGATTGACTCATTGCGGCGTTACTTGAAACACTTCAACATTGTAAGTATTATTTTTATCAGTCTTTCTGTTTGTACAGACCCTTTTGTAGATATCAAACCTGTTAACCTCTTTCACCTTGTGGATGTGTCTCAGCCGCTCAAGAATCCAGATGCTACGAAGGATGAGATGGTTGACGCAGTCCAGCATCACTTCATGTCGCTGGTACCTCTCTCTCCCTCTCTTTCTCTCTAGTAGTACTTGTGGTTTTCTTAGCTAACTTCTGATCTGGAATTATCTCTGCATTGCAACAGAAAGTGAATGAGGATGAAGTGATCGTGGATTTCAGTCGTGCTGCAAAAAAATTACGGCCTAACAAGTAAAAGTGAGAGTTGGCATTTTCTGCTGGAAACAATAACCCAGATCCCACATTATAATGTATAAACATATTAGCTTAGCATATATATAGTATATATAGATCTGATCGTATACGCTTTCTTCTTCAGCTGTTTGAATGACTGACTGAAGAATCTCTAGTACTAACCATGTAATGAGTGTGAAAGGCAGGTAGTTTATGCCTGTATTCATGGTGTCTTGTCTTACACCTTTTACATGTAGGTAGAATCCTTTGATTTTCCAACAATTTTTATAGCTCTATGGTTTCTGTTTTCTGCATTTCTCAGTTCTATATATTCTTGAAAGTTAGCTTTACAGAATGTCATTATCTACGTAAAGGAGCAAAGACCTCGCACTAATAACTGCTCTTTGTTTAAAATTTAAATACTAATAGACCAATGCTATATAATGGACCACATTGGCTTGTGTACCTGACATGTATATGTCCAGATTAGTTTCACGGGAGCTAACAGTCATGTAGAATGTATGCATCAGCTGAGCTGACATAATGAGGCATTATAAACAGGTCAAAATCAACATACCTGGCGAGTCTGAAGGTTGGCCAGCATTCACCCCGAATCCCTGACAAATACATGCTACGTTACAGAACATCTGGCATAGGGCAGCCAGTAGGCAGTAGCGGTGGTTGATGGCCAATGATCCTGAAATCCACTGTATTCTCTTATATGTATTGAACCCCTATCAGTTGTTTGGTCATCTATATTTCTCCCATGTTGATGATAAATCTTAATCTGCTTAGACTCGCCCCTGTCCCCAGTCCAACATTAGGCAAAGCCTTCCTCTTTCTTCATTCCTCGAGCCAAACTTTCCAACATAGCATAACTCTGTTGAACTCGAAGATGTGACTTGACACTTGGTAAAATGGTAAGAACTTCACCACCCATTCCCATCCAGCCACAACCAGGGACCTTATCATCACAAATTTCCTCCGAATCAGAGGCACTGCAATCCAAACTTCTAACAGACGCATAATGCAGCTTTATAATGTAAACTCTCTCATATTGCAAGGTCTACATTTCTTGGAAGTTTAACTACAACGTTCAGAACTAGGTAAAATTTGATGAACCCTTTTCACTGAATCAAATGTTCACTAACCCAGCACAGGCACAAGCAGAGAGGATTCCAACGAATGCAACCCCGTCAGGTTCTACGCCTTTTGATAGCATCACTTCGGAAACTTCTAGAGCTCATCCAGCAAACCCATTAACAACCTAAGCACAAACCATTGAAGTCCCTATAAAACAAATTAGGATTGCTAGAACGAATTGCAAAATATATATCCCTGCACTTTTCCTGTATCACTTATAAACGAGTAATCATCTAACCCACTACAGATTGCTAGACCATAACTTGAATAGCTTCACCAATCGCAGCCAAATTAGCAGAAAACTTAAGTCGAGCATCTTTCTCACGGCTTCGCATCCATCCCCATTTTGTGCATACGGTCATTGTGTTCCAAGCTACCAGCAACCTCACTGGTTTCCTGCAAACACCCATTCATCGCATACATATCAACAAACAAACTACCCGCAAGCATATCAGAAGCAAAAAATTCATACCAATCCCCTGAATCTGCTCAAACAAATCCATGAATGTTCTACTAAACCAATTTCACCAAAATCACTAAAAGAATCTCAAACAAAACAATCCCAATCAAAACTCAACTTAAACAATGCAGCATTTTTCCAATCACGATCTCATTAAGAAAACATTCTAATAAATGCTGTATGTTCAGGTCTTACCAAATCAACAAGCAATCTCTTGAAGAATAACAAGCGCTGGTTTTCGATTAACTGCATAATCTAAGAAACCCCGAGAACCCCACTTCTTATTATGCACCACAAGCTACAACATTTCATCAGACAACATGCATCTTAGTTCACTCAAATGAGACTCACTTGAATCAGTTTTTGTTTCAAAAAATCTTCAATATGAATCTTTTATGTTCTTCTACATAGCAATGAGATCGAAGTAGATTAGCAGATGATATTGCAAGATGGTGAAAGTGATTTGGATTTGAGAATGGAATCAGGAATGAATCTCATTGTGATTTTTTCTAGAGTTCCACTGGTGGCCGTTGAGACCAAGGAAATGTTTTCCTTTAGGTTAGGTTTTCTGTTCAAATCAGAATGGACTTTGGAGCTAGAAATTGCATAGAATGGGCCAAATGTTACTTGGATGGACTCTGAGCTACATTATGTACTTTAGGCGGGTCACTAGGCAACTCTTGGGTCGCCTGGTGAATTTTAGATGGGAAAATTAGGCTAAGGCCCAACCCATGGATAACCCATAATGTGAGACCCTTAATTAAAAGAAGTTTAAATCTAGGCCCCAAATTATTAAAAGACCTTGATACCCTTATGCATATGGTCAAGCCCATAATTAAATAAAATTTAAATTTAGGCCCCAAATTATTAAAATATTATGTGATGATGTTCCAACCACCGTCAACCACCTCCGACCACCATGCCAAACCCACCGAACCACCTCCGACCACCACCGCATGGCAAGAACCACCACCGCCGACTACCGCCCGGCAACCACCTCCGACCACCACCGCCGCAACTACCTCGACCACCGCCGCCTAGCAAATACCACCGAACCACCTCCGGCCACCACCGCCCACCGCAACCACCACCGCCAACCACCGCCGCAACCACCTCCGACCACCACCGCCGCCAATAACCACCATCGTCGACCCACCACCGCTCACCACCACCTCCGACCACATTGATATTTCAAGTGTAACCTGAAGTTACACATGTATAAAAATTACACATTCATGTTGTGTATTCAATAATGTGTAACTTAAAGTTACACATCCATATGACATGTGTAATAAGAAGTTACACATACATATGATAAGTGTATCCACAAGTTACACATGATATGGCATGTGTAGTCAACAGTTACACAACAGAAAAAAAAATATACAAAAATACATCTATTGCATTAATATTAATTTACAATAATAACTCTCTTTTACACTATAGTAATCGGTTATTCTTGAACACAATAAATGAGTTAAAACACTAGAAATAAGCCACTGAAACCTATACTAGAAGTTTTGCCTTTCTTTCTTGTCTTCCTCATTCCAAAATGCTTGCATATCTCAATGAAATAAACATCCATGGATTAGGTTGGATGAATAAAAAGCAAAAAAACTAATATTATAGGAGAATTGTATGGCAAAATTATAGAACAAAGATCACAGAAAAGACACATGCATATGCTTGTGTAACCTGTAGTTACACATGCATATGCTTGTGTAACCTGCAGTTACACATCAATATGTCTTGTGTAACCTGTAGTTAGAAACACAAAGAACTTGTGTAACCTATAGTTACACAGTGTATGCTTGTGTAACTTGCAGTTAGAAACACAAAAGGACTTGTGTAACCTTTGTAGTTACACATCCGTAACCAATAGCGTAAGCCAACAATTAACTTGTGTAACCTATGCTTCAAAAAAAAAAAAACTTGTGTAACCTATAGTTACACATACGTATGCTTGTCCCTTTGACCCACACAAAACCGAGTAGTGTAAGCCAACAATTAACATAAAATGGATACATAATCACCTAAACCGACATAGCAATCACATTCTTTGAGAAACTCAATCACAATGAAATATTAATCAAATTCATTGTAATTGCTCACCTTCACCGTAGAAACAAAAACTAAACATGGTTCATCCTCTTTCTTCTAATATTCTCCTTCAATTTTACACACTTACTATTTAAACTCCCCATCAAAATTATCACCACCACCATTAATCAACCCTATAAAATCAAATTGAAATGTAAAAAACAACAAATCGAACCTAAAACAACAACATAAACTCCTACCACCATTTCATGTAATAATCATCATGTATAAATGAAAATCAAAAACTAAAAGTGAATAAAACTTCAAAAAGAATTTGAGTGCATTGAATAGTTTTTCCCTTTTCAAGGAAGAGTTGAGGAGAGAGTTTTAGGATAAAGAAGTGACCTGCTTTACTCATTTCTTTATCTAGATCATCATCCAAACCGAATGATGATCCTTTACCGAGAACAAGTTGTCCATAAAGCAACTGCCAACCAATGTTGTCTAGTCATTTCAATATGCATGATATACCTTTTCATAAGAACCTGCAATATATAGAATATAAACTTTATATCCCAGGATGTGTAACTAGAAGTTACACATCCTGCTAGTAGTTACACATCCATATAAATACTAGTTCATCATCCAAACCGAATGATGGTCCTTTACTGAGAACAAGCTGGCCATAAATCAACTGCCAACCAATGTTATTTAGTCATTCCAATATGCATGATATACCTTTTCATAAGAACCTGCAATATATAGAACTTTATATCCCAGGATGTGTAACTAGAAGTTACACATCCTGCTAGTTCATATAACTAGCGATTAGACATCCATATGCCAACATATATGCATGATATACCTTTTCATAACTAGCAGATTACACATCTGCTAGTTCAAATAACTAGCACTTAGACATCCATATGCTAGTTCATTCCAATATGCATGACATACCTTTTCATAAGAACCTACAATATATGGAACATAAACTTTATATCCCGGAGGATGTGTAACTAGCATGATTACACATCCTGCTAGTTCCGAATCACCATTACTAGCTTAATAACAACTTCTTCATTAGTCCTAACATCAAACCAAAAACAAAAAGATCCACGTCCTTAACATACAACAAACTTAATTGAAAAAATAAACTAAAAATTATAAGAAAAGTAAGTAATTATACCTATCATCCCCAGTCTTGAATCTGAAACTTCAATATATCCTCCATAAATCTCACAACCAAAGCAAATATATATTGAACTAGAAATCATTTTTTAAGAACAGGTAACATTAGAGGAGCAAAAATCAGTTCAAAAATCAAAGTATATAGAATTCATATTTAATAGATGGGTAAATGAGATAATGATTCACTGATTTCAAATCTGAAAACTGATTTTTGATCGAGATAAAAAATTAAAAAATCTATCGAATTTTGTTCAAGAACCCTAGAAATTTTTCTTGAATGTTTTTTCAAAATTTTACTCTCAACGATTAAGATTAAGGTGAGATTATAACAGATCTAAGTCTAATTATGATTTTAATAAGTGATTTATGTTGAAATCAAGCTTTTAAAAACTTTTCAAAATCACAAAATGATTTTGCAGAAATATAAATCTGAAAAATCAAAGAACTAAATCTACTCATTAGAATTGAAGCGTTAAAGATAAAACGAAGCTTATCTGTTCAATTTGTAGGCGAATCTTCAAATTCATTTGTTGTTGTTGATGATTATCAATCGTTTTCCATCGATTTTCATTGAATCTCCGAATAACAAGTGATGTTGATGTCGAATTAACGTTTAGATAATCAGGATCTAGGTTTTGAAATCATTTTTCACTGAAAATTTCAATCGAAAATTGTGTCTTCTACTTTGTTTCTTCATCCGAGAGAGGGAAGGAAAATTAGAGAGAGAAAGTGAAAAAGAAAATGAATTGAAAAAGAAAATATCTAATGATATAAATACTAAAGGGTAGTGTTGTCATTATTAAAATTCGTAATAATTAATTATGGGCCAGATCTGAAAAAAATTTGATATTTTGGGCCTAGCAATATCATTCTCTGAAAGTATGGAGTTGACAATGTATGATCCATTTAGTGGGGTTTCTATATATTGAACCCATATAGTAGGGGGTTCTAGTATTTTTCACATTTTAGATTATATCCCAAATGAATAGATGTTTAGATAACGTTTAAGAAGTTACTTTTCGACTCTGAGAAATTAAAAGTCATAAATTAGTTTGGAAACATAATAATTTTAGAATGGCTTCTGAAAGCAAAAAAGATTAAATTTTTGGGAAACAAATTGTTTAATATGCTTTTAACTATCGGATTAACTTCTACCTTTTGGAGAAGCGGAAAAACTTCTATATATGGCATCCAAACACCCTCAAGTCAAAATTCGAGCCGTGTGACATATTTTGAACCCTTGCACAGACTTTGGTCACGAATCAACTTTAGGTCATTGTGGAGTCTCTGCTCATACTTGAGGCCGGTAGATGGGGCATCCTCTCTAGAGTTTGGAGATCTCATAAAAACTCCTCTAATATATCCAAACAAAAAAAAATAAACAAAAAATTCACGAACATTCTCAAACCTTTGTACCTTTATAATTTTTATAATTTCTGTTAGGTCTTCTCATTAGATCCCCTAGGTTCCGTTCCCTAATTCGATCATGTCTACTGAAAAGCATTATATCAATGCTGGTCTATTCGTTTTTAGTTATCTTGTAGTAATAAATCCGATATTTCACATATAAATTTGATGATTTTTCCCTCCACATCCTCTCATGGATACATTGCTTTTCCTCTTACTAAACAACTTCATCACGTTCTCTTCGAGAGGTAACCAAAAATGGTAATGCTGGTAGAAGGCATTGGAAACATAAAGAAAACCATTTGTGGTTTACGTTCAATAGAAATTATAATGATAAAAGTCTTTACCTTCATATCCTTCTATCAGAGAAAACCCTAAATCCAAACCCTGCTCTTTCTATGTTCCATATGGAAACTTTTTCGTACGACGGTTTTCCTTGGCTAGTGCTCTTGAAAGCTGAATTATTTTCTCTTCATCCATCAACGAACCTTTCATACGTTCTCATAACCTCATACCATCCAAATCTCCACCTTTGTTACACCGACCTTCGTATTCTCATACTCTTACTTCTGGTCTTACGAGTAAGTGACCTCTTATTCCTAAGATAAATATCATTATTTCACCTAAAATTCTTATTTTCTCTATGATAAGTTAGCTTCTAAAAATTATAATCTGCTAAAGTCAAGTCTCGGACTAGGATTAGAGTATGGTAGTTGAGTATCAGGCATCATTTAATAACCCTCGAATATTAAGGACTGAATAACAAATGAATACATTTGCGAGAACTCATTAACAAAGAGATATGTTAAGACTGACCCATCCTAGTTACTTATATATCATTCTATCTTATGAGTCTATGTCGTACGATTTTAGTAGATTTAATATTTCAAAGAAGAAATTTCGAGTCAAGATTGTCTTGGTTAAAAGCTTGAAATATGATTCAAGCAATGGATGTTCATGGATCCTTAGAAATCTTAGTTAGAACGATTTATTGTTCACAAACTATTTTTGTTTCAAGTTGATCATTTGGAAATTACTCAAGAAACAATGCACATTGTCTATGGCTATTGGGAATATTTCAAATTAAATTATGATAGAAATAGACTTCTTGGTACAAGGTACACATACTTGTATTTATTACCTAGTTAGTCTGAATTTAGCGAATTGTAGAGTTTCCAAACCCTTTACATCTGAGTTCGCAAACCCAGTTTGCCAACCCCTATTACCTGACTTCGCGAACTGGAAAGGTCTGCAAACCCTTGTGGCATGACTTCGTGAACTGCAGTAGTTTGCAAACACAATTTTATCATAAGGTCACGAACCGTCACGCATGACTTTGTCTGTTTTTTTCCACAACTCTCACAGAAACTTCTAAGATAACTCTATTCACAAAATCACTTTGGGTGTGGATTATTGTTTAGTATTGAGTGCTATCCTCTAAGTGCTTGTAAGTACAAAGGCATATTGCCATTATGGACTATCATTGTGCACGGTTTTAGAACCGGACCATAGTGCATATTTTCAGAGTAATTTCAAGGCGGACTTTTCACATGCTTACATGAAATCCTAATAAGAATTTTATTTAAATTGAGAAAGTATTTGCTTGAATCTCAAGCTAACCTTAGTTTGAATTCAAATCTATAAATAGAGAAACTCTTATAGTAAGATTTCTTGATCCCTGACACTCTTGTGTCCTAGTTGCAAAGCTAGAGTCATCCTTTGTAACCTAAGTTTCATTACAAAATTGTATTCTAGGTTATAACTTTGAAGACTTCACTTATGGATTTATGAAGACCGGGTAGACTATCTTTTACCTGATAATTCTTGTATACTTCTGCTTGTTATTGAAGTTACAAACTTTAGATCAGGAACAAGATAGATAAAATCACAAAGTTCTCTTCGTCTCAGACTTTGTGATTCCTCAAGATATATATATATATATATATATATAAACTCTTGTTTGATTTTTTTGGATTGTTCTTGAGATGTGGTTAGTGATCCAGGCTTTTCTGCTAACAGAGTGTAAGTGTTCTGGATCGGTGTGGTTTTCTGAACTTTGTCTACTGCAAACATATTTTCAGACCTACATTGAAATATATCAAAATGGAAATAAAATAGTCTTGTTTGTTAGAGGCAAATAGGTACCAAAGTCTCGGGGTTAATACAATGAGTGTTCAAAGCCGGACGATGTCCCGGGGTTTTTCTGCCAGTGCAATTTTCCTCATTAAGAGAATTTTGGTGTCAACCTTACTAAGCTGATGGTATCACTGGATCTTAGTTGTAGCCTTACTCTATGAGTCTGTGACTGGAAATGAATAATTTTAATAAGAGATTTAATCTCTGCGTCCATACATATCTAAAGAAGATATAATTTTTATGTGAGTCATATCGCTTAAATTACGCTATTTGTTCGTAACTGGCCAGGTAACTAATCTTTTGTTGATGTTATTTTTCTCATGAAAATGATAGTTCTTGATGCCTCATAATTAAGATCATTATTTTAACTTATTTGTTATTAGCTGGCGAGAGGAGAGAAAAATATTTTGGTATACAAGTTTACTTGTAAATTTGTTAATGCTAAAGAAATTCTTCTCTTGTTGTTAGATAAAGGTCGCTCATGTTGTTCTCTTGAGAATGATATCAAAGTGGGAGAGTTAAATTTATGAACTTGTGCTTAATTGCTATATCTTTGTGGGGAGTGCATGTGTGGAATTTTAAGAAATGATTGTACCTTTATTTCTCCTTGATGAAGATGTTGAGTTGTGTAACTTAGTGGAATCGTCTCAAAAAGTCGGTATATTAGTTTTAGTCTCGATAACTCTTTTCTGTAGTTCATTAAGATCCATTTTCTTTCACCTTAATTTGTCATTTTTTTGACAATAGTATTCTACTATAACATATGGCTTCTCGGAGCATTATGTAAGGGGGAGTGAATTGCAATCTGTAGGTCTCTAATTATTATGAAAAAGAGATAAGTAAGGACTAAGGGAGAGAATATATCACTATAGTATTGCTTCAAAGTTTTGGCATAATTGGAATTTGAGGTAAGTAAAAATACTACACACCTATGTAACTATCATTGAGTAGGTTGACTTGTCATTCTACAAAATCCCTGGTTGAGTATTCTCATAAATTGAGTTGAAAAATTTACTTTATTGAATCAATATGTATTTATAATTTTGTTATTAAAATTAACAAAGGAGGAGATTATTAGAGCATCGCTCGGTCGAACTCACAAGTTTTGTTATCTCAAGCTTGTTGTCAATGTTAGATGTACAAAATTATATCTTGATTTCTAATCTTCAGACAATACTGAATAACCCAAAGATTGAAGAATGAAGAACAAACGAAGACATTTGTGAAAACTTCATCAACAAAGAGGTATGTGAAGATTTACCTATCCTATTTACTCATGTCATATACCATTATCTTATGAGACTATGTCGCATGATTTTAGTAGAATTAATATTGCACAGAAGAAAATTTGAGTTCAAGCTTATCTTGTTAAACTCTTGAAATATTATTCAAGCAACGGATGTTCATATATTCTTAGCAATCTTCAAGTTGATCATTTGGAAATTTCCAAAGCAAGAGTGCATAATATCTATGGATATTGAGAATGTTTCATATTGAATTATGAGAGAAATAGGACTTCTTGGTGCAAGGTACACATACTTTTATATATTACATATTTTGTCTAAATTCCACAAATTATAGAGGTTTGAAAACCCAGTTTGCAAACCCTTTTATATCTGAGTTCGGGAATATGGATAGGTTCGGAATCCCCGTTTGCAAACCCCAATTGAAAATACGAGGGTACCCAAATACACCACAATCTTTTATTTATCCACCTATAAGTCCTCTACCGAAAGTGATTGTTTATAGACTGAGTCGAGACAATACAAAAAATCGGTTCACACTTCGTGTGATCGATCGTCTATCGATACGAGATCGAGACAATAAGACAACAAGATGACTTGTGTGATTGACTATGGATACAAGATCGAGACAATACAACAACGAAGTATGATACTTGATAATAGGTTCGGACTTAACCAAACACTATAGGATCACTATCAAGTATGTACAGAGTTAACGTTTGTGTATTTTAGTTTTAATTATAATAAACAATTATAATTGCGGAAATAGAAAAGTAAAAGACATAGCAAGATTTTCTTAACAAGGAAACCGCAAATGCAGAAAAACCCCAGGACCTAGTCCAGAATTGAATACTTTCAGAATTAAGCCGCTATACAAAATATAAACCAACTTCGTATAGTTGAGACCAAGCAACTAACCCTAGTTCACTCGAGTTTTTCGGTATCCTGGCTTCCGATTGATGAGTGCACGCACTAGAACAATTCCTTTGGATCGTATTCCAAACGATAAAGGAACAATAAATCATTTGGTAACAACTCTATTGATTCTTTAAGATAAAGATATCTAAAGTCATATGCAAAGGCTCTTCCGTTTAAACTAATAAACTCTTTTGCCTGGTTAGATCAATCCAATCTCTATTACCTACGTAATAAGATTCGGATTCGTAACAATCAAAATAGATCTCAAGAGAACTATTAGGCGTTACCGATCTCATGCAACTAATCAATCGAATAAATCCGATTCTAGTTGGATCCCAGCCGATCAAGGTTTGTGCTACACAAAGATATGAGAAACCAAATAAGAAATCTTCTTCGTCTTCAAATCTCCTTTAATCTTCAATTAAACACCTGCACACAAAACCACTTGAATATCTTGTGATCAATCACGCACAAAACGGAGTCTGTTAACAACAGCTTATCACAAGATGTCTTTAGATCTACAAACAGTTCTAAATATCCCGTTGATACTTCGATCTAGTTTGGGTTAATCTTATATCAGAAGAGAAGATTCTCAAGAATAAACAAACTAGGTGCAATCAAAGTTTCAACAACCGTTAGTCAATCAAATCAATCGAAAACTAACAACATTGTGATCATCTTGTTTCCCACCAACGGTACTCGTAGAGCTTCTTGATCCCACAGAAGTCTTTAAACGAGCGGTCGTAAGAGATTTCGCCTAATTAGGGTACTTTCCTCTCCGGATAGACGGCTCCACCAGAAACAACAAAAAGATGAAGTTTTCCTGGCTCCCAGAATAGTTTGATAGAAATGCAAACCTAGGTATTTATAGACCAAGGATGTCTGGACACCAAGGAATTTCCAAAACCGAAAGTATTCTCAGGATATGCAATAAATGCCCATTCGGTTTTCATAATTCCAGTAAATGATTTGTCCAATATTTTCCGAAATCTCTCAACATAAAATCTCCAATTAGCAAATGCACATTACTAATTTTTATTCTGTGGAGATATACATTTAATTGCTGGTAATTAAAGTATATAAAACTAACAACCTTAATTAAAAGATTCTTAATTTATTTCAGAAATAGGATCTCCTTGAGTAATAAGGAATATCTTTGAACAATAAAAGATACTAAGAGTTTAGAATTGGTTCATCTGTATTCCAAGACACCTATGGGTTCAATCAGTTCTACCAATCACTAGGATCGGTTATACCCTAATATGGAACACTTGTGATCGGTCACACAAATTACCAGGACCGGTTACATCAGTTACCAGGACCGGTTACCCTATACTCATGGTATTGCTTGTGATCGGTCACACCAGTCACTAGGATCGGTTACACCAATTACTAGTACCGGTTACGCCAATTACAAGGATCGATTACACAACTGTTTTGTGATCATTCACACCAATTACTAGGATAGGTCACACGAATTACAAATATCGATCATACCATCTCAGGTGATTACTTAAGATCGGTTACACTAATTAATCAAAACTGGTCATACCAAATCATAAGTCAGGTAATGTAATTAGTTATACCAAGATACATAATAAGGTTACAATCGATTCTACCATCTCACACATATTGGTAATCCAAAGATTTGCAATGAATAGCCATACCAATAAGCCTAGCGATTTCCCTTTCGATTCATAAAACAAGTTCATGAATGTACTTCCTTTAAACAAATATAAAACATTGTTTCCTATGATGAAATCTTCACCTTTACCCATTCACATAATCATAACAGCATTCATAAGATTATGTCGATGTCATATATACGAAGTTCAAAAGATAAGCGTTATACTTCGTAGTATAATTCCATAATACTATGATCATATGATCATGTCTCACTACTAGAGTAATATATCCATTCACATCTTCACAGTTATGTTTTCAATGTAGCACGACTTGAAAGATACGTTAGGAATGAAACAATTCAAGTCAATATTACTAACCTCAAGAGGAAGGATGATGTCGTCATTGTAGCTCGTTAGTTCTTAACGTTCTTCAGGTCTTCGAGTAATACTTGTATGTCTCAATATTCCTAGACTTTCTAGTCTAACCTGTAAGAGCATTGCTCGGTCGAACTCGCAAGAGTTGCTATCTCAAGCTTGTTTGTCAAGTTTAGTTGCCAAAACTATAAGTCTTGATTTCTAGTCTACTTATAGCTAAGTCTCGGATTAGGATAGTAAGTGTAGTTGAGCTCTAGACTCCACGGTGTTCATCAAATGAAGACGAAAAACTACTCGAGGGAAATTTTGGAACTTCATCGACAAAAGGTATGTGGAGACATGAACTTATCTATCACTCAAAAATATATCTACTCTATCTCCTATTTGAGATAAAAGTCGTATTGCTATATAGACTTCGATTATACATATTTTCTATTTCGAGCCGAGTTTATCTCACTTATCTATTTCTCGAAATGTATGTTGGTAAGCTTTCGCTTTGGCCAAGTTCTGCTTTACTCGTGACGAAAGTCATATTGATTATTTCAATAACTTGAAAATCGCTTTGATGAAAAATAGTTTGTGAATAACAACTATATAATATCCTCTAAGAAAGTTTCAATGATTGAAATGAGAGTTTAGAATATATAACCATGATTTGATATAAACATTGTATGAGAACTCATACTTGTGTAAGTCCAAAATCCTTGAACCAAAGTATGCGTACTTTACTGGTTTAGGATGTCCAGATCTAAGTCCGCGTACCAGTACGCGTACTGACGGAAGTTCACATCTCGTGAATTTCTACTGGAGTTTGTGAACCAAAAACAAACTCAATCCGGGTATGTTAGAGCATTGCTCGGTTGAACCCACCAAACGTTGGTATGTCAAGTTTGGTTTTCATATTTTAGTGAACCAAAACTCATTTAAAGAGTCGCTTGATTATTTACTAGAGTCAACTTCGTATAGGTTAGCTTGAAAGTGAAAAGGCGAGGGTACCCAAATATACCTCAAGCTAAAACTTTTCCTACCTATAAGTCCTTTCTCCGAAAGTGATTGTCTATGGACTGAGTCGAGATAATACAACTAATCGGTTACCACTTCGTGTGATCATATATGGATACGAGATCAAGACAATACAACAACGAAGTATGTTTACTTGATAAGAGGTTCGGACTTAACCAAACACAATATGATTACTATCAAGTAAAATTGGAATTAACGTTTGTGTAATTTACTTTAAATAATAATAACAAACAATTATAATTGCGGAAAATAATAGTAAATGACACAACAAGATTTTGTTAACGAGGAAACCGCAAATGCAGAAAAACCCCGGGACCTTGTCCAGAATTGAATACTCTCAGGATTAAGACGCTATACAAAATTAAACCAATTTCGTATAGTTGAGACCAAGCAACTAAACCTATAGTTCACCTAGTTCCGTCTGTATTCCCACGCCTCCAACTTATAAATAATTCACGTACTTGGAACAATTCCTTTGGTTTGTATTCCAAACAGTAAAGGAACAACAAATCTGTTTGGTAGCAACTCTCTTCAACCAAGTGATGTGAGTTCGACAAAGGATCTTCTGTTTATCTCAATAAACTCCTTCGTCAGGTTCTTAAATCTATCTTATTATCAACTACCAAAGGTAATTGTTAAGATTTTGCAATCAATACTTTTAATCACAAAGAATTGTATTGATGCCGATCTACACAACTAATCAATCTAATATATCACAAGGATAAACCGATTATAGTTGGATCCTCTATACCGAAACAAGTATTGTGCACACCAAAGATCATGAACCCCAAATTAGAAATCTTCAATATCTTCTTTGTCTTCAAATCTTCTTAGATCTTCAATAAACGCCTGCACACAACAACTTGAATCTCTTGTGATCAATCACGCACAGAACGGAGTCTGTTAACAATGGATTATCACAAGACGTCTTTGATGAGTGCCAAGTAGTGCATATTTATACACCTTTTTATTGGCATTTTACTCATCTTTTGCGCTCATAAATCAGATATTATCCCAGATTCTGTATTTTAATTGTTTTCAAGAATGAATATTTGTATTAATTAATTTTGTGTTTTTAGGTAATAAATAAAGTCCGGAGAAATTAAGGAGCCAAAAGAGCGAAGAATGGAGTCAAGCGTCTATGGAGTAGATAGCCAAAGCCGCGCGCGAATCGGTTGCAACCCAACAAGGAAGACATGGGCTAGAGCTACCCACGACCCGGATCCGAACCCGCTCATCCCAGAGCCATTGAGATCTCGCCCAGACACATCTTACGCTCGCTCCGACTTCCTCATCATACCTTGATGCGCTCGCTCAACACCAAAACACTCTGAGTCACTTTCAACCGTTCAGATCGCGTCCAGCCGCATCCTACGCTCGCTCCGACTTCCTCATCATACCTTGATGCACCTGCTCAACACCGAAGCCCCCATACCCTATACCCTATCGAGAAAACCCATTTTCTCTTCTCTCTTCTCTTTCATCTCTTCTCCTTCTTCCGACAGAGCAGAGCTCTGCTCTCCCATATCTTCCTCTCCATCTCCTGTCTCTATCATCACCATCCCCATCTTCTTTCACCACAACAACCGCACCATCAACCACCTCCGTACCCTCTCTAGGTCTAGTTATCTTTCTTTTAGCTTCTATCAACCTAGAAGCTAAATTAAAGATAATTGGGACTAGGGTTTCTCATACATCATATCGGTCAACGCATGGACCGGAGGAGAGCATGATTCAGAGACAACCAGAGTATGGGTTCGAATTATTTTGCATTTAATTTCTGTTTTAAAGAAGAATTAGGGTTTGGTAGTTTTGAGCTGTGCATGTATAAATAGCAGTGATGGGTGTTGATAGAAAGCATGCCTGGGCTAGCCAGTGCGTCAATTAGGTTTAATTTTGTAGTTTATTTTGGCTAGGGTTGAGATGAAACCTAATCCATTCTTGTGTTTGCATACTTCACATGTTTTTCTTGAATGCTTAATTAATTTTTAAGATAAAATTTGATCTTAGCATATCAACACATTGCTCTCACGTGTATGCCAATGCCATGGATACCTTTGTAGTTAGAATACCCCACGTGATGATTATCTTTGCAACTCAAGCCTAATTAGATTGTTATTCATCCTCGGATTAGTTGTACTCTAAACAGACAGGTAATGCTTGGGATAAATACCTTAGTTGTGATCAAAACTATCATATGGAGAAACACCTTAGAGACAGGGCAGAATTGACACTCCTCCCATATCTGTCATAAAGGCAAGAACAGCATCTTTAGTTGAAGACATAGTGTAGGTTAAAGGTTGAGTTGAAGACCCTAGTGTCACCATTTATCATTCCTTAGTTCATTGTCATTAAAACTTAGCCGTATCGGCACAAAAACCCCAGTTGTTACTTGTCACTCTTAGAACTCGATTTAGGAAGCCATAAGATCACTTTAAGCACACCCATTTCTCTGTGGGATCGACTCGTATTTGCCACTGTGCTTCATACGAACACCGTGCACTTGCGGTATCACTGTAGGCTAAATTATAAACACCTTTTCAGGCCTACCAAGTTTTTGGCGCCGTTGCCGGGGACTTGGCGTGTGCCCTGTGATTGTTGGCTTGTTTCACTGAGTTTTCATCTATCCCTGTATTAGTATAGTTTAGTTGAGCTTCACCTTTGATTTTTATTGTCAATACATGATCTGCATTATAGTCTAATTTCATCTGTCATTTGCATCTTTGCATCTAGTGCATATTTCCTTGCATTGTAGTCTTGTATTATTAGTATAACTTTGTATAACTTAGATTTTCTTTCACTCTTGTAGCTCCATTTATCTCATTCCTCGTCAGGTCAATAAACATCATTTATAAGCATCGTTGTCTTGTAACTCTTAGTCCCAATCAGTCCAAGACACTCTCAGTGCATATCCTGTAGCTTAGTGTGTCACATTGCATGTTGTTAGTTTTGTTCATTGTTCATTGCTCATTGCATCTTGTTCATTCAGTGTGTCACAATGCATTTTATTCAGAGCATTTTGTTCATTACACCTAGCCGATAACCTTGGCTAGGCGATAACCTTCCTAGCATTGAGTTACGTTGCCTAGCTCTGTCGCCCTAGCCACGAACTCGAGTCTTTGAGCTCTGCAATTGTAGCACTACTGACTCTGTTGCTTAGTTTGTGAAAAATTGAAAACTGAGTTTGGTCTGTTGAGCTAGCAGGTGCTGGCTGTGCTTGCTATGCTGCTGAGCAAGCCCAAGAAACACAAGAAAAGCGCAAGACTTAAGGTGCTTCTTTGTGCTTCTTTGTCTTTGCAAAGCAAAACCAAAGAGGAAAAAAGCAAAGGATCGAGAACCAATTGGTGGTGCAAGTGGTAGGTGCAGAGCCAACCTAAGGATGAGTGCATGAATTGAGGTTAGTAAGCGAACTTCCCCTGTATGCCATGTATGCCCCATGTAACCCATGTGTTCAAATCCATTTGAAGGCTGCAAGTTTGAACCAAGTGTGAGCCATTGAGCAATTGAGCACGCATCTGCGAGTAATTGCGTAACCCGAGCATGTGAATACCCTCCTTGATCTTATTGCATGAACTGTCATTACAATGAGCTTGTGTATCAAAGCGATCATGCATTGATGACTATGCTTGACCTCGTTAAATGAATCACTTTCATTGCATGAAGTTGCAAACTAGCTGCCCAGTGCCACTGCTTGATTAGCTACCTTGCTAGGTAACCACCCCTAAAGCTAAGTGAGCCAACTCCATCCGCCCTGTAGTGTTTGATCATACATCTGTGAGAACTAGTGACTGTGCAACCCTCCATTCCACAGGCCGTGGGAGGTGTGTTGCGAGTTCTTTGCACTTAGAGCTGCACTTAGAGAGTTGCTAACATGTGTAGTGCTCATTTGTAATCTGTGCTTGTGTGCCTAGTGACCTAAGCTAAGCCATCTGTTGTGTTTTGCTTAAATCCATGATAAAATACACACAACAAGAGCTGCCATGTGCATAAGCTGAGCCGCAACTTAGCCTCTCTAGTTGCTGTCAACTGAACCAGTTGACTTAATAGCTCTGCACACCCTGTGTTTGCAAGCATAACTCTGAGCTTAACTCCAGCCCCCTGAAGCTGAGTTTGAGTCACAAGATACCCAAGGCCCGTGCTTTACAACCTAGTTGTCATCTGCCCTGAGCATTACCTGTCGACCCTGTTGCAATTAAGAATTGGTATTAGCTGATCCACCTGCCATGAAAACTTTGAGCATAGCCTGTGCATAACCCTGTGACCTTGTTGAGTTGTGTGCATAATTCTGTAACATTTGAAGCAAAAACTGAGTTGGCTGAAACCTCTTTCTGAGTTGGCTGAAACCTCTTTCTCTTGGGTGATTTATGCATTACATTCTTTAACAAGCACCAGCTCCATCCCTACAATGCCAGCTTGAGTTGCAAAATGAGATATCCAATCTGCAGACAATTTACTCGTGTGAAATCAAGCTGGCCGGTTGATATCAACTATCCCAGTTGACTCCAACAACCCTGAGCACACCCTGAGCATAAGCCATTAGAGCTGAAACCCTGAGCTTACCACAGACCCTGTTGAACCTCTTCAACCAGCACATTACTTGTGTTTCTTCTGTTTTGCTCTAAGCTGCTGCATTTAGTCGAACCCTGTTGCATTTCTTCTGTTGCTCTAAGCTGTTGCATTTACTTGTGCTATGACAACTGTGCATAAAGCTGCCAAGCAAAGGTGTGAAATCTCCTAAGGCACTTCTTTGTGCTTAGGCCCAAGAATTGGTGTGTTACTTTTTGAGTTTTTGTACTAAGTTATGTGTTAAAGTGTAGGAGTTTGGCTGTCCGTGCTTGCTCATTTTCCAATTTGTGCATCGTGTCTTTGTGCACACGGCTGTGCAACTCAATCTTTGCTTAGCCTAACCGATCTTTGCATCATTTTCTGTGAGTTTGCATTGCATTGCATTGCTCTTCTCTGCAAAAACCTGCACACACTCTGGGTAAACAGAAACTCACAAACCTGGGCTGCAAACAACAGCCCACATAACTTGCACTTGTGACCCCGACCTGGGCTCTGCTCTGCACCAAACTCAAGCCCACTTAACCAACCTTCAGCCCACCTAACCTAGTCTGCATAGCTGGGTTGTGCAAAATCAAGCCCAAATCTTGAGTTGTGCATCTCAGGCCATGCGATTTCCTTTGTCTTTGGGGGACAGGGGCTATAAACCAAGTTGTATCTCTCTGGGCTGTGAACAAACTTGTTCTGTGCATGAGCTATTTGCACAAACCAAAACCCAAACAAACCAAAGCCCAATAAACCAAATTCCCACATAAACCAAAGCCCATTTTCATGTTATACTTGTAAGACTGTTGATGTTTCTGTACATTATCTTCATTGTATATAATCCAGTAGGACTTGTTAATTTTTCTTTCTTGATTCGGTTGAGTCTTCTTGCGTATATATGATGCTAATCCGATATGATATGTTGGATTCTAGCCTTAACTAGTGAAGCTCTAACCGTGCTCCCGCCGACATCCGGTAATCTCTTCCCTTTTCTCTTATCAGCATAGTTCTCTCGGTATGTGACTGTTTAAATTTTTTCTATATGTAGACACATTGAGGACAATATTTGATTTAGGTTTGGGGGTGCATTTGCATATAGAGTTTTTAGTCTTTTTAATTTTAGTCTTTTTAATCTTTAAAAAAAAAAAAAAAAAAAAAAAAAAAAAAACTCTTTTTGTAAAAACTCCAACTTTTAGAGATTTTAGAGTCACTAGCATGCTTCTAGCTATGTTTACATAGAGAATTTTTTCAATCGAAATAACAAAAGTTAGAAGTAGGAGAACACAATCGGGTTTCTTAGTTGATTAGAGCGTTAAAGTTGGATTTAACCATACTCGGAGGGCGAATTAGGTCTTTGTTTAGATATTCGGTAGTAGAATTGTGATCACCCATAGTGGAGACTACCCATTTTACATCAAGTGAGGCACCAACCTTCAATTTTTGCAACTTTCTAGAAAAGTTGTTAGAGTGTGTGTCACCGTCGTCAATTCCAGTGTAGGAATGGTGAGCTACCCAACTTCGCACCACTTTCATTTTCTACTTTTGATCTCTTGAGTGCTAGTTTTTGTCAATCATGAGGGTGACGTCTAAAGATGAAAACTTCTTCTAAATACCGATTCTGATTAGCATCATTCTCTCTCTCAATCAGCCAAGACCCATAGAAACACATCATCGTCAACAAGCGGAGCGTCATCGAATATTGAAAGAAAAATTGATATAGTCCAAGGTTTATGTGCAACAAAGAAAAGAAAATAGGATGAGAATTAATAAAAATTATAAAATCAAGATAATACAAGTTGTGGAAAAATTGAGTGTTAAAGTCCTTTGTCCATGGAGTTAGTTGTTTCATTATTTGTATTTTTATTTTCACTTTTTGTAAACCAAAAAAAAAAAAAATAATAAAAAAAAAAAAATATTGTAGTTTATTTTTGCTACCACCATGGTAAAGAGAGTTCAAGAAGAAAAATCCAAACAACAAAGGAAATTGAGTAGAAAAGTTAAAAATTGTCAAGTTTTGTGAAGTTTAGAAGTTCGTCATCAACAATTGAAGACCGAAGACCGAAGATTGAAGACGTTTCTATGGTTCTTATGAGAGAGTGATATTAATTGCCGATCGGGTGAGAAGTGAGTGAGTACTCCCACCCCTTTCTAATGGTTGATTTCCTTCCTTAGAGATCATCAGAAAAATATTCTTTTTGTCCACACTTCTGTGGAGTCTCCAGAAATTATTTCGGAAGGTTATCCTTCTTACCTACAACGTGTGCAGGATTTCTCTCTTTATTCCCGCTGCACACATGAGAGACTAAAAAAGCGATCTTTTTGAGTGCAATTATCATAAAACCTTAATGGTGAGGGCGGAAGTCGAGGCTTATGATCACAATCGAATCCGAATTCTTTCATATGGTATGGTTACTTCTCGCTCGGCACTTAAGGATGAGAATGCGTTCTTTGATAGTTCTAACTTCCTGTTACTAGCATGCGAAACTCTATGTCCTCATAGCTTCTTGGAGGCTTGAGACTCTTTTACACTCTGAAGTTGGAGAAGGTTTTGTGGGTACACCTGCGGTAAACCCTCACGAGACTACAACTCGTCCACTAGGGACACCTAGGGGTTTAAAGGCTTAGTGCATACGCTAAATGCATTCGAGAGACCAGCGACAGGTGGTATAGTTAGGATTTCTTTATTTCTGTTTCACTTGAGGACAAGTAAAATTCGGGTTTGGGGGTATTTGATGAGTGCCAAATAGTGCATATTTATACACCTTTTTATTGGCATTTTACTCATCTTTTTGCGCTCATAAATCGGATATTATCCCAGTTACGTATTTTAATTGTTTTCAAGAATAAATATTTGTATTAATTAATTTTGTGTTTTAGGTAATAAATAAAGTCCGGAGAAATTAAGGAGCCAAAAGAGCGAAGAATGGAGTCAAGCGTCTATGGAGTAGATAGCCAAAGCATGCGGCGAATCGGTTGCAACCCAACAAGGAAGACATGGTCTAGAGCTACCCACGACCCGGATCGAACCCGCTCATCCAGGAGCCATTGAGATCTCGCCCGGACACATCTTACGCTCGCTCCGACTTCCTCATCATACCTTGATGCGCTCGCTCAACACCAAAACACTCCGAGTCACTTTCAACCGTTCAGATCGCGTCCAGCCGCATCCTACGCTCGCTCCGACTTCCTCATCATACCTTGATGCACCTGCTCAACACCGAAGCCCCCATACCCTATACCCTATCGAGAAAACCCATTTTCTCTTCTCTCTTCTCTTTCATCTCTTCTCCTTCTTCCAAGAGGAGCGGAGCTCTGCTCTCCCATATCTTCCTCTCCATCTCCTCTGTCTCTATCATCACCATCCCCATCTTCTTTCACCACAACAACCGCACCATCAACCACCTCCGTACCCTCTCTAGGTATAGTTATCTTTCTTTTAGCTTCTATCAACCCTAGAAGCTAAATTAAAGATAATTGGGACTAGGGTTTCTCATACATCATATCGGTCGACGCATGGACCCGTAGGAGGCATGATTCGAGACAACCGAGTATGGGTTCGAATTATTTTGCATTTAATTTTACATGTTTTAAAGAAGAATTAGGGTTTGGTAGTTTTGAGCTGTGCATGTATAAATAGCAGTGATGGGTGTTGATAGAAAGCATGCCTGGGCTAGCCAGTGCGTCAATTAGGTTTAATTTTGTAGTTTATTTTGTAGTTTATTTTGGCTAGGGTTGAGATGAAACCCTAATCCATTACTGTGTTTTGCATACTTCATGTTTTTCTTGAATGCTTAATTAATTTTTAAGATAAAATTTGATCTTAGCATATCAACACATTGCTCTCACGATGTATGCCAATGCCATGGATACATCTTTGTGGTTAGAATACCCTGTGATGATTATCACAGCAACTCAAACCTAATTAGATTGTTATTCATCCTCAAATTAGTTGTACTCTAAACGACGGGGTAATGCTTGGGATAAATACCTTAGTTGTGATCAAAACTATCATATGGAGAAACCCCTTAGAGACAAGGCAGAATTGACACTCCTCCCCCTTTCTCATATAAAGGCAAGAACAACATCTTTAGTTGAAGACATAGTGTAGGTTAAAGGTTGAGTTGAAGACCCTAGTGTCACCATTTATCATTCCTTAGTTCATTGTCATTAAAACTTAGCCGTATCGGCACAAAAACCCCAGTTGTTACTTGTCACTCTTAGAACTCAGTTTAGGAATCCATAAGATCACTTTAAGCTCACCCATTTCTCTGTGGGATCGACTCGTATTTGCCCTGTGCTTCATAGCAGACACCGTGCACTTGCGGTATCACTGTAGGCTAAATTATAAACACCTTTTCAGGCCTACCAGTCGTTGGATCTACAAACAGTCTAAAGATCCCTGTCGAAACTTCAATCTAGTTTGAGTGAATCTTATATCAGAAGAGAAGATTCTCAAGCATAAACAAATTAGGTGCAATCAAAGTTCAACCACCGTTAGTCAATCAAATCAATCGAAAACACAAGATACACCGCAATTATCTAGTTTCCCACCAACGGTACTAATAGAGCTTCTCAATCCCAAAGAAGACTTTAAACTGAATGGCCGTAAGAGATTTTGCCTAATTAGGTTACTCTCCTCTCCGAATAAGCGGTTTCTGATAACAACACAACCGAGGAAGTTTGTCATCACGAAGGATTAGTTTGCTAGAAATGCAAAATTCAAGTATTTATAGACAAGGAAGTTTGGACACCAAGGAATTTCCAAAACCGAAAATATTCTCAAGATACGCAATATATTCCAAATTCGGTTTCCATAATTCCTGAAATGCTCTTCTAATCAAAATATTGACCAGAAAATCTCTTTGGAAAATCTCAACTAGTAAATGCACATTACTAATTCTCATTTTCCTAAAATAAAATTAAAAACCTTAAATAAAAGATTCTTAACTTATTTATGTTTCGATCCTGGGATTTTATTCCTTTAGCTATTAAGGAATAACTTTGAACAATTAAAGATAAGCGTTACTGCACATGTTCAAAGTATGTCGACATCCTTACTCTGTAAGTCCTCTTTCATACTTACAATCTTGAAACCGATTTGCCACACTTCCAAACAAGTTTAGAATTGGTTCATCTGACTTTCAAGAACTATGTGATTGATCAAGAACACTCAATCATCAATCATGGGTTTAACGGTTCTACCTCCATGTGAGTACTATGCATAGTCACCCTAGATTCCCAAAATTCGGCTGACTAGGTACTAGGATCGGTTCCCCACATATATATGGTATCTAGCTTGAATGTGTTGCACATGTCCATAGGATCGATTCCCCTTTGCCTAAAAACGTGTTGCACATATCCATAGGATCGGTTCCCCTATCTGCTAAAACATACCCCACCTCATACAAGGATCGATTTCCCTTTGTGATGTGTTGCACCTCTTACTAGGATCAGTTCCCCTTTACCCAGTCGGTCTTACACAAAATCACAAACTCGATCATACCATCTCGTGTGATTACTTAAGATCGGTTTCACTAATAAAAGTCATACCAATACAAAAGTCGGGGCCTTTGTGAATAGTTTTACCAAGAACACAAAAAGTCATGAGCGGTTATACTAATCACACATATTGGTTGTTCACAAGATATGCAATGAATAACAATACCAATAACGCCTGGCGATTTCCTTTTCGATTCACAAAACAAGTTCATGAATTTACTTCCTTAAAATACATGTAAAACATTGTTTCCTAGGATGAAATCCTCACCTCATACCCATACATAATCACAATAGCATTTAAACGATTATGTCGATGTCTTATCTACAAAGTTTAATGGTTAAGCAATAAACCTCGTATTGTATTCCTTAATACCATGTCTAACTAGAGTGTTAATGCTTCGCAGTTTTGTTTTCAATATGCACGACTTGAAAGATACGTTAGGGAATGAAACAGTTCAAGTCAAATATCACTGACCTCAAGTGGAAGGATGATGTTGTCGTTGTAGCTTCTTACTTCTTCACTTCTTCAAGTCTTCGCAATACTTGTAATGTCTCATATCCTAATACTTTCAAGCTAACCTATACGAAGTTGACTCTAATACATAATCAAGCGACTCTTTAAATGAGTTTCGATTCACTAAAATATGACAACCAAACTTGACATACCAACGCTTGGTGGGCTCAACCGAGCTATGCTCTAACAATCTCCCCCTTTGTCAATTCTAGTGAAAAAACTCTTACATCATATGGATAAACAAATTACAAGAATTCATTACACATACGCTTGATTCCCAAATTCAACAGCACAATAACCTGTATACATTCAATCCTTAAATGCCTCTGTTGACATTATGATAACAAAGAATATTACTCCCCCTAAAGGTAAGATATGTAGATTTTATCAATCCGCACGTCTTTGTTATTCCTTTGTAATTATATGTTACTCCCCCTTAGTCTATGCTTTCACTCTTTCGTCAGATAAACGTTTATGCACCAATGTTCTTTTCCTTAGTGATACCAATCAATATAAAATCAATGCCAGTATCACTTGTTTACTCCATATATTTCTCCCCCTTTTTGTCACAAAATGAAAAAGAAATGAAAAAAATAAAGGACAAACGAAAAGAATCTTACAAATCTCAATAGACTTGCAACCTATAGAGTTAAGCACGAGGGTTCCACACACCATTTTTGATAACCAATATAAAAACCGAAACTACAAAGTAATTTTGTTTTTGATATGTTATCAAGGAAATAATTGCCCAAAGCAATTTTCCCTAATAGTTTAGCAAACCAAAAATCAACTAAGTACCTTAGTTCCTTTGCTAAACCAATTGTACAAATACAACCGCTTGTTTGATAAGACTAAAATAAAGATAACTCTATTTTTCTCATCAGGTTCTAATTATCCATATAACTTAAACCTTTCAGTTTTAAACAAGACAAGTACTAGGTTAGTTAACTAGCATTTCTTGTTAAGTCATTCAATTAGACTTGAATAACCGAAATCTCCATTTTGATAAGTCTAACTAAGATCAGAATTAACTTAGTTTCTCTTATCCGGAATCGAATTGAACTAAACAATTCATCCCGTAAACCTTTTCTTTCGTTAATCCATAAAAAATTCATACAAAACAAAATAAATCAACTTGCATAATTATTCACCTCAACCGTAAGCAATTGAAACAACATAGACATTAAAGCACCGCAATTGCCCCGAAATTTTGTAAGCCTAAATAATTGATACCACACAATAAAGCAAGATAACAATAGTTTTTCTTAACCGGAACCAATTGAATCACACACACATCCATACACACATAATGGAATAAAACATCAATTGTCATGAAATTTTGTTAAGCAAAAAAGCAATAAATATATGAAATAAAATCAGGCTTTTCTTAAACAGGAAAACAATTAACTAACAAGATTGTTACCTCAAATTTCGCATCCTCTTCTCCAATATGTTTGCATCTTCTTCCAGGGAGAATTTATATCGAAATATCATCATGTTGTCATCCTTATGCAAAACAAAAGAATAACAACAACCAACCTTTACCAGAGAAAGGTTGAAAACCCTGAAACACATATGCTTTTATGATAAACCAAAACCGATTCAACATATTGTGACTTTTTCACATATTGTTTCTATCAGAACCCCTCATGATCCTTTGATAAAGCCTACCAACATGGGCTAGAACTTAATCCTCCTAATTCAAAAAGTCACCCAAACCATAAGGGTTCACAACATTATGAGATCGAATATCAAGGTAATGAAAACCGAAATCATACATCCCATAAATCAATTTGCAATACACCATAAATATTCAACATAAAATCAAGTATTGGAATTACCTCAATCTTGTAGGGAATTGAACTTCGAAACCAATGCAAAAAGAATGAGGTCATTCCGAGTTCGGACGAACAAGTTATAGGCAAAACAGTTTTACACTCCTTCGTATTGCACTTCTCACTAGGATCGGTACCCTTGTGTTGCCAGTGAAGGATCACAATACTAAACTTTTTTTGTCATAACTTTTGCATACGATGTACGAATTCAGTGATTTTTGGCTCGTTTTAACCTTAAAAACAAGAGATACACATATATGATCAGTAGATATCAACATCATAAACTCAAAATTACCGTTTCTATCAAAATCTCAAAAATAGATAGAGAAGGTATGAGTATAGAAAATAAATCTCCGTAAAGATGTTAATTAGTCATAAAATAATCGATAGATCATGTGTTTAGTTTTTCATGTGCTTCCTCACCTTTAAAAAGATTGAGCACTAAGGTGATCATGCACATTCTAACACAACTAGGTTGTGTTAAGTTGAGCCTTGTATTGTTCGTCACGAGTGACTAAGATAGACTCATCATTCTTGACCTCTTGCTTGGTTTGTTTTCTCTTGTTCCATCTCTTGTTTTTCTTCTTTGACTTGTGATGAAGAGTGTCATTATCACAACCTTTACTAGTACAAAATATTTCAGACATGATGTCTTTATTTAGTTTATCAAGAAGACTCTTGTAATTATTGTCACCAACAATTAACAGCTGAGAGTCATTCTTGTGACTAACTTTTGGTCCCTTCTTGGCTATGGAGGACTTAGAGCGTCTACAATGGACGACCAAAACCAAAAATTTGGTCCACAAACCTACCACAGTGGGACATTGTAAAGATTAAAAACTAGAGTATAACCAAATATCACAGTATATTTGGTCTGAAATATAGTTTTGGTCGAGCGGAAATTTAAAGTACGTTCGATAGCAGGCGCACATATAACTTACGTTTGATGTGAGACGGGTATATAATCTCCGTGCATTAGTGAGGCGGTCTTTTAAGTTACTCTTGATTAAGGCGAGGGTATAAAGTGCGCCCTATGGTGCGTTGATATAATGTCCGCCCCTTGATAGGCGAACTTTAAAACTGCGCCCCACTTAGACTACATTATACCAACACCCATCAAACATTCATATAATCTGCGTCTCCCACTCAAGCGAAGATTATAAGCCCGCTCCATTCCAGGCGTTAAGTATACGTACGCCCCACAGCAGGCGTTGATATAATCCACGCCCCAATCAAACGATGGTTATAACCTCGCGCTACAACTTACGAACATTATACATGCGCTCGACCAAATATGCTCCTCCACCATAGCGTGGCATCACTGACTAAACCAATTTTTTTTAGTTTTTTCTCTTTGGTTGTGATCGCACAACTGCAGTTGCTCTTAGAGGCCCATTTAGAGTTGGGTTTCGCAGGAGAAGCTTTCTCCTTCATACTATTAGGATCATTGTCCTTTTGAATATTTTGCGAAACACCATTTCTCCAATTTGGAACATCAGATCTTGTTTTTGCATTTAAAAAGTCATCTCTTTTTCTATAATTGGGTCTTTTATGAAATGACCTTGTCAAGTGATATGCAAAATTTGAACTATCATTATAATAATTCTTTTGCCTAAACTTAGGACAATACCGATATGAGTTCTTATGAGGAGAAAACTTAGCCAATTCGTTTGATACAATAGAAAGTGCATCTTGCATCTTACGAACTTTGCATCCCCATTGCAAGTGTCCTTTATTACCACACTAATAACAATGCTTAGTATAAATATACGAAGTATGAGTTTTAATGTTACCTTTTTGTGGTTCCTCTTACATTGGATCTCGACGAGTTTTCTTCTTCTTCTTCTTCTTCTTCTTCTTCTTCTTCTTCTTCTTCTTCTTCTTCTTCTTCTTCTTCTTCTTCTTCTTCTTCAACGTTGTTGCTTTCTTGACATTAGCAGAAGTGCTCTATTTGATTGTTTTACTTGAAGAGAATGGTTGAACATGATTCTTAGGCTTGACTGGTTTTATTTCTTTACAAGAAATAGTATCATTTTTGACATCAGTGGAAGCGGTTGAGAAGAATTAGTAGCTTTAACAAATTTTACCTCTTTGTTAATATTTGAAGAATATATTCCCGTATAGCCCAATCCTTGTGTATCACGATGATTTCTACTTGCTTCTAATATTGAGGCTAAATTGTTTGAGCTAACATTGAACTTTTTAAGATCCAAAATTTCTTCTTCCAACGTCTTGATTTTATCAATAGAACTATCTAGATCAGCCTCAAGGCGTTTTTCTCGTGTGAGATATTCTCCTTCTTTCTCTTCAAAGTTCTTTTGTTGAGAGTTAATCCTTGCATCAGATTCAACAAGTTTCTCTTCCAACAAATGTACTTTTTCAATAGCAACATCACGCTCTTTCTCTAATAATTTTGTTTGAGAGAGACTAGAACTGGCTTTTTCTTCAATACCTTGTATTTGTCGAGAATTAAACATTGCTTCCGATTCAGCACGTTTCTTTTCCGACAAAAACAGTTCTCTTCGAAGATTTTCACATTCTAATTTCTTAGAATTTAGATCGTTTGTACGATCTTTAAGAAGATATTCAGTGGTGCGAGAACCACAATATCGTCCTTCAAAAACCCTCATTAGTTTCTTGTTCTCACGACAAAGAGGACTCATATATAAAACCAAGAAAATCCGAAGTTCTCAGTTTTCATTTTTCAAAGGTTCCAGCAGTTTAGAGTATTCTGAGATATCCTCTTCTACGTCTCATTTAAAATCTGAGTCATCATTATCGAAAATTTCATATAACCCGTCTTGTAGACGTATTTTCCAGTCTTCATCGGTTTCTACATTATTAACAAGATTAACTTGTCTAGTAGAATCTCTAGTGATGATTTCATGAACGTTTTCATATATTGAATTGTAGATGCCATCATCAAGTGTTAATTCAAAACTCTTGATGTCTTGCTTTACGTTAACTGAATCATTATCAGGTTTCTAGATTCCAGTCTTATAGGTTGGATCGCACCAAACACAGATTGTTAGATCTTTTCGTGTTTGCACCTTTCCGATACCAATTGAAAAGGCGAGGGTACCCAAATATACCTCAAGCTAAAACTTTTCCTACCTATAAGTCCTTTCTCCGAAAGTGATTGTCTATGGACTGAGTAGAGACAATACAACTAATCGGTTCACACTTCGTGTGATCGTTTATGGATACAAGATCGAGACAATACAACAACGAAGTATGTTTACTTGATAAGAGGTTCAGACGTAAGAAGTAACGTTTGTGTAATTTACTTTAAATTATAATAACAAACGATTATAATTGCGGAAAATAAAAGTAAATGACACAGCAAGATTTTGTTAATGAAGAAACCGCAAATGCAGAAAAACCCCGGGACCTTGTCCAGAATTGAATACTCTTAGGATTAAGCCGCTATACAAAATTAAACCAACTTCGTATAGTTGAGACCAAGCAACTAAAGCTATAGTTCACCTAGTTCCGTCTGTATTCCCACGCCTCCTACTTATGAATAAGTCACGTACTTGGAACAATTCCTTTGGTTCGTATTCTGGTGGGTCGGATAACCGACTTTGTTTTACCGCAAGTGTACGGTGTCGAAAAGAGCACACAATAGCAAGCACGGTTCTTTCCCACGAGGAATGTGTAAACACTACTAATCAATATCAGAAAATTTACCAATCAAAGAAAATAAATATGAATGATAGCATAAGATAAACGGATCAAATTATTGTGGACAAAAGATATATCAGAGGTGACAAACATGTTAGGGTTTCGGGAATTCCATTATAGAGTTGAATCTACTTATATTCTATTTCAAAGTCTCATATTAGTCATATAGGGCAGCAACACATAGCATCCTACACGGAAGATTTATCGACAAAAAACTCAATTAATATTTTCAAAAGATAAGTTTGGTCTCGACTTAAATTTAGATATTCGAAGCACTAAATATACATGGCATAAATAGTCAAGGAATAATCATAGGCAAATAATCAATCAAGTCTATAGAACGGATTTGTTTAGTATCAAACTATGAGATATACTTGGCATAAAACATGAAGGTCAAACCCATCAATTGAGACACTCAAACATCATTAAGCAAAAAATATGACTTTGTTTTAGAACGCAAAATAAACTAACATCTACAAGTTCATTCGTCTCCCTAACATGGAAATATAGCAAAACATAGCAAGAAGAAAACTAAAACAACAAACCCTTGTTTTGTTCCCTGTAGACGGCGTCCCTTTTTGAGTCTGTGTAGTGAGTATTTATAGGCATCTCCCCTTTAAGGCCACTAGCAACACATCCAAAGCCCAGTCCAATCATGAGCACCAATTGCCAAATACATGCCTTCTCCAAAGTCCGTCCACAATATCCAACTCCATTCCATCTGCCTGAGCACCACTTCTTAATCTCTGCCCAAAATATCATTCCATGACCATCTACTTATGCTCCATCCAACCACAGTAGCCCATCTTTTGTGCTTCTTAATATCTGACCCCAGTACTCTTTTCTCAATCTTTCAGATCCAACCACTAGAAACCATTGTTGTTGATGTTTAATTTGATGTTTAATCCTTGTTCTTCATTGAACTTTAAAACCCCCACAACAGCTCTATTCTAGCCAATCTGATCAAGTCCATGGCAGCAACACCTTCTTCAGGCCGTCGATGATTGCACATTACCATGATAAACCCCGATTCACACCATCCTTGCATCATCGCTTTCCATGATTACCGATTCAACCAACTACCACCATTGCAGATTTAATCAGCCAACACTAACTTCAGCTTCACTTCCATGTCTCAAGAACAACCCCCATCCGAGTTCGAATCCCAAATTCCATATGTTACCAAGTTACCCAGCCACCATCATCACTTGCAATTAGCCAGTACCACCGTCTTCACCTGTTGTTGTTGCTCTCAACCACCACTTGTTCTGACCTTCAATTTCTTCATCTGTATCTTCTCATAAATCTCCATCTCAACCAGTCGACACCACCACTCAATCAATACCACCATTGTGAGTACTGCAGCCAACTGATTCCCCTTCATTTGACATATACCGGCAGATTCAATCTACCGCCATCAGCTCACTAATCAAACCCATTCTGTAGACACTTAATCAGATCAGATTCGACCCCAATTCAGACGACCTAGGAAACCCCCTAATTTTGTTGTCGTTGTTGCAGTGCTCGTTTCACAATTGAGAAATCCAAATTAAACCTAACATACGAACCCTAGACATCAATCCATGCCAAAACCCCATCCATCTGAATTCTTTCATCCACAACAGCAACATCTCTTTCTTATCTTCAACTGATTTCAGCACCAATCAATTATCCCCATAACAGATTCACTCCACCCAGCACAGACCCTAACTTTATTTTGTTGCCATCTTCAATCGCGTCTGCAAAATCACATACATCCACCACAAACAACACCCATGGAACTCATCCCTAATTCCATCTCAATTTGACGTCGGTAGCTTGGAGAAAAACAAATTTTAGATCCCCTTTCTCTGTTAGGAAATGAATTTCTTCTCCCATGAGAGCGAAGTGGAGTATGCTGTCGACAGACTACTAAAGAAATGTGGTTCATAAATGGCCACGTGCCACTAGTTTTCCTCTTATCCCACACGAGTGAGATTCATGTACCTGACAGACCCAACTTCATCCATATATTAAGCTCCATCTCTATATAGTTCCGTGAGTGATTTGAGTGGTGCTGATATATAGAGATACCAGGCCAGCACTTTGGTCATTTTTCGGTCCATTGATCGGATTTCCTTGTAGTTCTGTAAAATCTCTAAAATATAATTATTATCGGAATATCGAGACCTAGCTAGTATAAATCAAAGTAATCGAAATCGTTCCTCGGTGCTACTCGGTTGGGGAGCTTGGAGCGAGGAGCAATAAGTTCGGACTTGGAAATCGCCAAAACTCGGTCTAATACTCGGAATCTATTTATTATTAATTTATATATTGCTGCTCATAAGTCATGATTTGTACCTAATTAAAATTAAAATTTTAACATTATGATGTAATTAAGTGTGTAATATTGTTATATTAAACGTATTTATCATGTATTTAGAGGTTTTTTATTTTATAACTCTCTTCTCTAAGGGTTATGAATATTTTATTTTCTCGATTTAAGTGCATGCAAGGCCAACTCGAAAAATCGTTAACTCGTTTTGCTAAAAAATCAGTCCAAATCGGCCGCCTTAATTGCTAAAAATTGGAGAGGCCTTGGAATCGGAAATCGCCTCGGTCATAGAGCTTGTAGGGATTACTCGGTGAGTAATCGGCCTTGGAGAGCGATTTTGACTACACTGGTATAAATGTGGGTATAAAAGTATTGCACTTCGTGCTTATCATATTCTAAACAGTGAAGGAACAACAAATCTGTTTGGTAGCAACTCTCTTTAACCAAGTGATGTGAGTTCGACAAAGGCTCTTCTGTTTATCTTAATAAACTCCTTCGTCAGGTTCTTAGATCTATCTTATTCTCAACTACCAATGGTAATTGTTATGATTTTGCAATCAATACTTTTAATCAAAAAGATCTACACAACTAATCAATCTAATCTATCACAAGGATAAACCGATTATAGTTGGATCCTCTATACCGAAACAAGTATTGTGCACACCAAAGATTATGAACCCCAAATCAGAAATCTTCAATATCTTCTTTGGCTTCAAATCTTCTTAGATCTTCAATAAACGCCTGCACACAACAACTTGAATCTCTTATGATCAATCACGCACAAAACGGAGTCTGTTAACAATGGATTATCACAAGACGTCTTTATATCTACAAACAGTTTAAAGATCCCTGTCGAAACTTCGATCTAGTTTGAGTGAATCTTATGTAGTTGCAGGAAATCCCACACTAAACCCCTCATTAGATTCAACGTAATTAACTCTTTGAAAGATGATTAACTTTGAACTTTATTGATTATTTTCTTGAACTGTTTACAAATGCAATTAGAACAAAACCAAAGCAATTACAATTACTCTCTGTTTTCTCTCTCTTAATGACTTGCTTAACAATTCAAAAAGATCTCCTTCCACAACAGACTTACTCGACCCTTTATATAGGGTATTACATAGTGGATGACAGCTAAGCTGTCCTTTATTTTCGGGAATCCTTCGCGAAGCGTCACAAGTATATAAGTGTTAGACTTCGCAACACTCCTAAATCTCGCCAAGCTTTCACACTTTTCTCATGCTCTGGCTGTCGTCATCTGATGCGTCATTTAAATTATTTCCTTGCGACACCTTCGCAATGTTATCATTTATTACTCTCGCAAAGTATTGCTGTCGCGATATTCCTGGTCCTACATCTTGCCTCTTCTCATGTATTCTCTCGCGAAGAAGAGAATACATGAGAACAATATTTTAGAATGCCGCAACCGCTCATCTTTACCTCGCCATTGTTCATTTTTGCTCGTTTTATTCATGTACGGGATTTATTACAGGTGTTTCTTCTTCCACTCTTTTCTTGACACGTCTCTTTCAACTACTTATTCTTGACCATTCACGTCCCATCTCGCATTAAATGTGTTTATTTTCCCGAAGATTCTTTCTCTCTATAAATAGTTTCCCCACTCCTTTTTCTTCTTTTTTACTTTCCTTCTGCAAATTTTCTTTAACTCTCTCTCTCCTTCCGCAATTTGCGCTTCTGCTACCATAATTCTTCTACTTCTTTCTCATTCTTTTGATCTGCAATTATCCATTCCCATACTTCTAGCAATGGCTTCACTTGGTCGTTCATACACTCCTCCTTTTATTGATGTTCAAAAGAAATTACAGGAAAAGGGTTTCACTTTATCAACTATTCCCGATCAAGGATCTTCATCTATTCTTTCTCCAAAATTGTTTTCTCGATCATGAATGTGATGATCATAAAATCATAATCTCGCTAGGTCAACTCCTCGCAGGACTCCCCATTCCTTTGTACAATCCCGAGTTGCCATTATTCTATGAAATTCTTGCTCATGAGAAATTCTCGCGAGCTGTCTATCAATTGAGTGGCGACTGCATCCGTTTAATGCTTGAATTCGCCCATCGTGGCGCTGGTAAAGGATCTTTATATCCTGATAATGTTAGGGATCCTAAGTTTGCAGATTTATAAATAGTTACTTTTGAGAAGTATACCGTGGACAATTTCTTTGCGAATTACTCGTTATAAATATGAGAAATGATAAGTCTCATTTGGGGTGCTCGCTTGAAAAAGAATGATAACGTTGATGCTTGACAAATTGCTTATGCAAGATATTGATTGGCATTCGGGCAACAATAGTACTCCCCGTCATTCCAAAGATGAGAAATAGTGGGTTGTTCCTTTACTTTTGAGTGGACCTTACATCGCAGGTTCATATATTCTCCCTGCACACCTCGCGAACTATCATCCTTGGGAGTTTAAGTGGCCTGAGGATTCAAAAGAGGTATATTTCCTTTTTTCAATTTTGCTTTGCGACATCTTCTTCCTCTTTTATCTATTAACTTTCAAAAAATTTTAGATCACCGTAATGAGGAAGAAATATAAAGAAAAATCCAAAGCCGAGTACCACAGCGATACTTCGATCGCTCACGGATGAAGTAAGAAACATTTTCTTTTATTATTTTAAACAATATTGTTGCCTCTGTTTCTTATCTTCATGCGTATGCGAAGGTTGAAGTTGAAGAGGCTGAAGCTGCGAAGGCTAAAGGCAAGGATAAAGCTACTTTTCACAAGGACAAGTCTTCTGCTCCGTTTTCTAAAAAAACGGAAAACCCATCTCTCTTCTCATTGTAGTTCTCAAACAAAGTAGAACTCGACGAAAATGAAAATGAGGTTGGTACTTCTTCTGCAAGGGAGAATCACTCAACAACCTCTGCTATGGCGCAATTGTCTAGCATCTTCTCCGATTCCATGCAAGGATTGGGAGACGAGCATTTAACTGCTACTTGTGAAGCTCTCGCTAAGATTTGCGATGCCCCACCTTGGAGGATAATGAGTCATTTCATGGGGTTTCCTAACAAAGACTTCTAGCTTCTTAAACGCTCTTAATGCTTTGGTATGTTTGTATCCTTTTATTTCTTTGTGACTTCAATTATAAACTCTATCTTAATCATTCCCATATTTTTCTTTGTAGTCTGGGAGAGCTTCTTTTGTTGTCGCCTCTGACCTTGAGAAAAGACACAGCAATCTTGAAAAGAGAAATTTGCAACTTAAAGATAAGATCCGAGAACTAGAGAGTGAAGCTGCGACATCTCGCAAGAAGGATGAACGAATTAAACAACTGGAAGCTGAGCTTACTTCTCAACAGAATAGAGTATCTACTCTTGAAAGTGCAAATCAGCAGCTTTATGGTATAGCAATCTTTACTCCTCAAATCCTTTTTATTTTATCATTTGCTTTTCTTTGCCTGACTTACTATTTTCGCAGACATATATAATCTCTCTGAAGAATCCATTCTTCTCCATTCATTTCCCGAGCCCATGGATGATGATGTCCTTCTTACTCATCTCAATGAATCTCTAAGTAGTTCTTCAAATAAGACTAACCTTCTTTCATTAAAGGATCTTCAATCCAAATATCATCTCTTAGAGATCGAGCATAGGGCTAGTTTAAGTTTAGCTAATCAATTTAAACGAATGTACCTTGATTCCAAGAAGAAAGCCAAAACTTTAAGGAAGAAAGTTAGTGATCTCATATATGAGAAAGATCGCATTACTAACGAGGTGCACAGCATTAGCAAAATTTCAAAAATCTCTTCTTGATGTGCAAGTTGAGCGAGATGAACTCCTTCGTCAGAATACCATACTTAGCGAGCGAGAAGACCAAATTCGTTCACTTTTTGTCATAAATAATGATGATGAGTTTGCACTGGCTGCGAAGGTTCTAGATAATGCTAGAAATAACTTAGGTGTCGATGTTAGTCTTCGCGCCGAGCAAACTACCTTGATCAAGGATATGATCTTTGAAAGAGAAGGTTGTTTGTTATACTTCTTTACTTTTCTGCTCTTTTTCTTTTTGTACTATTATCATTAATTCATTTTCTCATGTTTTCAGAATCTGAAAAGAGATTTCAGACAAGGATTGGAGAGCTTGAAACCGAAAAAGAACGACTCGCAACGGATCTCTCTCTTCGCGAGAATAGATATTCTAAATTGAAGCAAAGAATTCCAAACTACAAAGGGCGAATTTTAATAATGATGATGTTCGTTTTACAATCAAGCTATGGAAATAGTTTGTAACGATCACAACATTCCTCTTCATTCATATCCTTTTCTTGTCAAGAAGTTCCCGAGAACTTGCCTGTCTCGATGTTTCGATAGTGAAGCTAATGAAGAAGAAGAATCGCGACGAGAGTGATGGAACCAAAGAATCGATAAAGAAGAAGAACCAACAAAGAAATAATTTCTTTTTCTTCTTTCATTTCTTGTAGTATCTTTGTATACATATATCTTTGTTAATCTTCCATTTCGTAACTCCTTATTATAAATTTCTTTGATTATTGAATGTGAATTCAACTTTTGCTTCCTTTGTTCTGGATATATCAATCAAACAACCCTTCTTTGTAATTATAACTTCACACTTGCCTCTGTCCATAAGATATAATCAACTTTGCGAGTTACATAAGATATAATCAACTTTGTGAATTAATCACTCTTGCGAGATTTTTTTTTTTTTTTTTTTTTTGAAACTTTGCATTTTATCATTGCGACAAGTTTGCAAGATATCTTCATGGATTAAAAAATCTATTGATCTTGCCTTATCATTATTTGTGTGGTCTTATTTTGCCTTCCTAAGTAAAGGTCTTATTTTGCCACCCCTCATTGCGACAAGATCGCAGGCCGTCTTTACATTTTCATGTAATGACCCATTAACCTTGTCTTATCATTTCTTAAGTATTTTTGCCTCTGCGCAGATATTATATTTGCGACAATATGACAGGTTTAAATGTTCTTGCCACCATAAAATCCCGCGACATTGTCGTCTTTGCGATTAAATCGCAGGACGTTCTTACACTTTCATGTAAAAACCCATTGATCTCGTCTTACCCTCGCGTTAGTATTATTGCCTCTGCAGATCATTGCACAAATATGACAAGCCTAAATTCTCTTGCGAAAATAAAGCCTCATGATATTTGCGTCTTTTGACACTTATCGCCTCCCTAATGGAGGGTGCCGCCCTTATTTTCTCCCCTGGTTGCCCCTTCAAGGAGGCGTACATCGGCCATACAAGACTAGCTCCTCCCATCCGGTCTTAACAAAGCAAGCGGTTGTTTTCGCAGCCTCTTATCCCTTATACCTATAGGGCTTATGGTTACGAGACCGCACCCTAAGTGGAGTTTTCTTGGCGGAGGTGCGGATGTGCCAAGACTTGTCAAGAGTGGTAAGGAAGTTCCATGCTCCCCGCACTCTTGACTCAACCGTGTACCTCGGCGCCTTGGTCATACACTCGACTCCTTGGAAGAGACCCTCGGTCGCCCAACCAGGGTATAACCTTATATATATAGTTGGGAATCCAAGGTATCTCTCCCTGATAGGCTTTCATGGGCCCCAAATCTCCATGACTCGGGTTCCAGGAGCGGTGTAACCTTTTCCCCCGAGCCATGTCAAGAGATACCCCTTATATGACGTACTTTAGGTCTTACATTTGCCTCTTACGAAATATCATTCGCGAACTAGGTGTACGCCATAAAGGTTCGTCCCATTCACTCACTCATTCATTTTATCAATTTATTCAATCATTCATTTTTGACTTTTGTTAATTTGTCTCATGAAGCTATCGTACAATCTCATTTCAACTATTCAATAGATTTTTATACATTCTTCACGGCGATATTTTCGCACAACTTTTCTCGCAACCATCATCTCTCGCTTCTTATCCTTATCATGTTTTCATCACTAAATTGGTATCTTTTCTCGCAACTATTCATTTTTACACCTTTTACTCCTACTTCCTTCTCGCCTCAGCGTCACCAAACTTTTCAATGTCTCCTTTTCATCATGATATTCAATTGTTTTCGTGCATTCACTTCGCAACATCTCTTCTTCCTTTGTTTCTATGGTATCCACCATTAGCCTTTCTTTTCTTTGCTCATCCTTTACATTCTTCCTCCAACCTTTCCTTTTGCCGTTCTCTCTTCGCAGCTCTCTACATCGACCTCATAACATTTTTGCCCCTCCATCCAATCTCCTTTTATAATTCCGACACCGCTAGGATGTGGAAACTTTATACACCGATGGTATGTCGATGCTACCCCTGCATTTCATGCAACCATGGTCTTCCAATCAAGGCATTGTAGGGAGATTCCACATCAACCACACAGAACAAAATATCACTTGACAACCCCTGCAAGGGTATCGTCATGTGCACTTCTCCTTTGGGCTTGTTTTCGGTACCATTGAAACCATATTTTGTATGTTGAAGGGATCAAATCTTCATCTTTTCCTCCCATAGTTTTGTAAGTATGGTAGAAAAGAATGTTGATCGAATCGCAAGATCAATCAATATTCTATTGATTGCCCAACAATTTTCCGCTTCATCATCTTCGCCATCAATAGGTTTTGGATTAATTTCCATCTTTACAACCAATGGGCTATCATGTATTTCTCTTCCTTTGGGTACTTCTTCAAATGAGAAAGAAATAATCATAGCTTGCCACTCTTTTAATCAAAGATGTCTTCGCAACATTCATCACTTCTTTATCATCAAGATCCCTCGCAAAAACTCTACTAAGTACATCACATGAAAATCTTCGATTGTGCGGTATGAATGTACAATGGAATTGCAAAACAAATTTTTAGCCTTTGCCCCAACTTCTATAACAAATGTTTCTTTTCCTTTTGCCGGTGGTGGTGGTAAATGTTGAACTTTCTCTTCTTATTTTAAAAAGTGATTCAACTTTCCTTGATCAATCATTCTTAGGATAATTCTCTTGATGTTTCTGCAGTCATTTGTTAGGTGCCCATGAAAGCGGTGGTAAGAACAGAACTCGTGACTTCTATCTCCAGTGGTGGTTCACTTCCCATGTTCCATGGTGCAGGTATGTTTTCCATCAAGAGTATTGCTTCCCATATTTTTTCCACACTGGCATTCAATGGCGGCATTTTAATTTCCTCCCACACTACTCTGTGACTTCGCTGCCCTCCATGATAGTTATAATTCTGCCTTCGACCTCCTAAAGTTTCCTGCGGATGATCGAGCCTTTGGATCTTATTATTCCCACCACGATTGTAGTAGTTCCTTTCTTTCTCAAATTCCTCCTGATCTCGACTTCCCATGGCTACTAACTTTGGTTCTATATCAACTGCCTTTCTTTCTTGTTGACCTTGCGATGTGCTCGCCACTGTGTGTATAAGTTGAGGTAATAAACTTCCATTCGCGACACTAGAATTTGTGTTCGCCACTGGGTAAGATTCCATCTCGTTCGTCTTTCTTCTAAAGCAATATATTCCTCCCGGAGTTCTCGTAATTCAGTCATTGTAATCGTATTATTGACTCTAAAACCCGAACATACAATAGATTGGTTGCGAACATAGCATTTATGAATGACAAGATGAGGTATCTTTCATCTACCCTTCCTACCATCTCGCCGCACATTGTCTTCCATCTGACAGTTAGATGTCTCAAACTTTCTCCAACTCTTTGTTTCAACCCGAATACATCTTCAATACCTGGTCGCGAGGAGTTGTTACTTATATACGCCCTAAAAATATAGCTTGCAAATGGTTAAATGACGTGATAGTGTTTCTTGGTAAACCCTCAAACCATTTCAACGCTTCTCCAAATCAAACTTGATGCAAAGTATTTACACAATATGGCATCGTGATTCTCCCATTGTAACATACATCTTACATATGCCTTGATGTGTTGTATTACACAAGTTGTCCCATCAAAAATGTCAAGTTAATCTTTGGTAAGTTACATTTTGGGGGTATTCCTCCTAATCGCACCTCTAATGTAAAAGGGATTTTTCGCAGCTTTCTGCGATGGCTTCATCTAACTGTCTTCTTCCTCCTTCTCTTCTTGTTCAATATTCCTCTCATCTCTGCCAATTCTCTCAAGATTTGTTCATTTGCCTCGAATTTGAATCTATTGGTCTTTTTAATTCCGCCTCTCTTCTTCTGCGCTCATGTCTACTTATATGTTCTGGCTCATCACTTTTTTCTCTCCTTTCTCTGCGGCTTTCTCCCTCATCTCTTTCGCGAATTTGTACACTATTATATCTATCAATTTCTCTTCTCGGTTGTTTATCGACTCTCCTTTGCACTCTTTCATATTCTTCATTGATATTTCTATTGTTGCGATTTTGCTCGCGCCTTCTTTCTTGGTTGTCATGATTATTCTGCCGAATTGCCTCTTCAAATTCACGTTCTTCTATTTCGCCCTCAATCTTTCCCTTTCGCAAGCTAAACGTGCTTGCTCAACATAGTGTTTTTCAATGTCATCTTCGATCTCCTTTTGTTTCCTTCGTGCCTCTCTCCCATGCAATATTCTTCTTCCTTCTATTCGATTTTCTTCGTCAGTTGGATTATTCTACTCTTGAGGTTGCCTATCTCCTTGATTTCCATTATTTTGGCCATTTTGTACAGTCTCGGAGTCGTGGAACATGACGATCTCCTTCTATTTCTCTTCTCTCGCGATATCCTTCACCAAAATTTGGTTCTCTTTCCAAATTTTCTTCATTAATAGTTTCTACAGTAATGTTCTCCTCCTATCTTCTCCGACCGATCCCGATCTTGACTGTTACTACTTCTCGATCTTCTATTTTGCAGCCTCGATTTTCCATTCTCAACTCATGATTTTTCCTTGTTAAATTTGCACGTTCCTCCGCTTCTAACCGCCTTTCTTCATACATTGTTTGTCTCAATGTTTCTAATGCTGCAATTTCTTCATTTCCATGAATTGTTTCTCCCATCTCTTCTCGATTTCTTTCTCCTCGTCCATTGTTTATCTGTTGTTGCTCTTCCTCTCTTTCCTCCATAGAATCTGATCTCCATGTGTGTACACTTACTCTATCATAATCAGAAGTTGTGTTTGCAATCGGTTGAATTGGCGATTGAATTTGATTTTCTTCATCATTTCTTATGTTCATCCTTGATGATTCTCCCTTTCATTTCTCCTTTCACCGCAAGTCTCCCGCTTCTTCTCACGATTGTTGGTCCTTCTGGTACATTTCTCCTTCTAGCCATTTCTTTCTTTTGGTAAACTGTTAAAAATTGTATCAAATTTCTCTTTTCTTACTCCAAATTCTCCCTGTTTCTTACTCCAAATTCTCCCTGTTTCTAGCGCATATGTAGTTGCAGGAAATCCCACACTACACCCCTCATTAGATTCAACGTAATTAACTCTTTGAAAGATGATTAACTTTGAACTTTATTGATTATCTTCTTGAACTGTTTACAAATGCAATTAGAACAAAACCAAAGCAATTACAATTACTCTCTGTTTTCTCTCTCTTAATGTCTTGCTTAACAATTCAAAAAGATCTCCTTCCACAACAGACTTACTCGACCCTTTATATAGGGTATTACATAGTGGATGACAGCTAAGTCATCCTTTATTTTCGGAATCCTTCGCGAAGCGTCACACAAGTATATAAGTGTTAGACTTCGCAACACTCCTAAATCTCGCCAAGCTTTCACACTTTTCTCATGCTCTGGCTGTCGTCATCTGATGCGTCATTTAAATTATTTCCTTGCGACACCTTCGCAATGTTATCATTTATTACTCTCGCAAAGTATTGCTGTCGCGATATTCTGGTCCTACATCTTATATCAGAAGAAAAGATTCTCAAACATAAACAAACTAGGTGTAATCAAAATTCAACCACCGTTAGTCAATCAAATCAATCGAAAACACAAGATAAACCGCAATTATCTAGTTTCCCACCAACGTTACTAATAGAGCTTCTCAATCCCAAAGAAGACTTTAAACTGCTAGCGGCAGTAAAGAGATTTCGCCTAATTAGGTTACTTTCCTCTCCGAATAGGCGGCTTCACCAGTAACAACACAACCGAGGAAGTTTGTTGTCTCGAAGGATTAGTTTGCTAGAAATGCAAACTTCAAGTATTTATAGACAAGGAAGTTTGGACACCAAGTAATTTCCAAAACCGAAAATATTCACAAGATATGCAATATATTCCAAATTCGGTTTCCATAATTACTAAAATGCTCTCCCAAAATATTGACCGAATCTCTTTGGAAAATCTCCAACTAGTAAATGCACTTTACTAATTCTCATTTTCCTAAAATAAAATTAAAAACCTTAAATGAAAGATTCTTAACTTATTTATGTTTCGATCCTGGGATTTTATTCCTTTAGCTATTAAGGAATAACTTTGAACAATTAAAGATAAGCGTTACTGCACATGTTCAAAGTATGTCGACATCCTTACTCTGTAAGTACTCTTTCATACTTACAATCTTGAAACCGATTTGCCACACTTCCAAACAAGTTTAGAATTGGTTCATCTGACTTTCAAGAACTATGTGATTGATCAAGAACACTCAATCATCAATCATGGGTTTAACGGTTCTACCAAAACAAGTTTCAGTTCTACATCCATGTGAGTCATGTGCATAGTCACACTAGCTTCCCAAAATTCGGTTGACTAGGTACTAGGATCGGTTCCCCACATATATATGGTATCTAACTTGAATGTGTTGCACATGTCCATAGGATCGGTTCCCCTTTGCCTAAAAACGTGTTGCACATGTCCATAGGATCGTTTCCCCTTTCTGCTAAAACTTGCTGCACCTCATACAAGGATCGATTCCCCTTTGTGATGTGTTGCACCTCTTACTAGGATCGGTTCCCCTTTACCCAGAGTCGGTCTTACACAAAATCACAAACTCGATCATACCATCTCAGGTGATTACTAAAGATCGGTTTCACTAATAATAGTCATACCAATATAAAAGTCAGGCCTTTGTGAATAGTTTTCCAAGAACACAAACAAGTCATGAGCGGTTATACTAATCACACATATTGGTTGTTCACTAGATATGCAATGAATAACAATACCAATAACTCCTGGCGATTTCTTTTCGATTCACAAAACAAGTTCATGAATTTACTTCCTTAAAACACATGTAAAACATTGTTTCCTAGGATGAAATCCTCACCTCATACCCATACATAATCACAATAGAATTTAAACGATTATGTCGATGTCTTATCTACAAAGTTTAATGGTTAAGCAATAAACCTCGTATTGTATTCCTTAATACTATGTCTATCTAGAGTGTTCATGCTTCACAGTTTTGTTTTCAATATGCACAACTTGAAAGATACGTTAGGGAATGAAACAGTTCAAGTCAAATATCACTAAACTCAAGTGGAAGGATGATGTTGTCGTTGCATCTTCTTACTTCTTCATTTCTTCAAGTCTTCGCAATACTTGTAATGTCTCATATCCTAATACTTTCAAGCTAACCTATACGAAGTTGACTCTAGTACATAATCAAGCGACTCTTTAAATGAGTTTTGATTCACTAAAATATGACAACCAAACTTGACATACCAACGCTTGGTGGGTTCAACCGAGCTATGCTCTAACAGAAAGTATTAGGATATGAGACATTACAAGTATTACGTGAAGACTTGAAGAATGTGAAGAAGTAAGGAGCTACAACGACGACATCATCCTTCCACTTGAGGTTAGTAATACTTGACTTGAATTGTTTCATTCCCTAACGTATCTTTCAAGTCGTGCATATTGAAAACATAACTGCGAAGCTGTGAATGATTATACTCTAGTTAAACATAGTATAAAGGAATACAATACAAAGTATAACGTCTATCTTTTGAACTTCGTTTATAAGACATCGACATAATGGTATGAATGCTATTGTGATTATGTATGGGTATGGGTGAAGATTTCGTCCTTGGAAATAATGTTTTACATTCGTTTAAAGTAAGTACAATTCATAAACTTGTGTTCTGAATCGAAAGGGAAATCGCTAGGCTTATTGGTATTGTTATTCATTGCAAATCTTTGGATTACCAATATGTGTGTTTAGTATAACCGCTCATAACTTGTTTATGTTCTTGGTAAAACTATTCACAAGGCTCGACTTTTGTATTGGTATGACTTTTATTAGTGACACCCAATCTTAAGTAATCACCTGAGATGGTATGATCGATTTGTTGTAATTGGTATGACCAATTCTAGTCATTGGGGAACCGATCCTAGTACGAGGTGCAACCGATCACAAAAGGAGAATCGATCCTTGTAAGAGGTGAAACAAGTTTTTAGTTATTGGGGAACCGATCCTATGAACATGTGCACCAAATACAAGTTAGATACCATATATATGTGGAACCGATCCTAGTACCTAGTCAACCAAATTTTGGTAATCGCGTGACTAATTCTAGTACCCACATGGAGGTAGAACCGAAACTTGTTTTGGTAGAACCGTGAAACCCGTGATTGGTGATTTGATAGGATAATCAATCACATAGATCTTGGAAGTCAGATGAACCAATTCTAAACTTGTTTGGAAGTGTAGCAAATCGGTTCCAATATTGTAAATATGAAAAAGGATTTACAAAGTAAAGATGTCGACAAACTTTGAACATGTGAAGTAACGCTTATCTTTTATTGTTCAAAGATATTCCTTTATAGCTAAAGGAGAATCCCGGATCGAAATAAATTGAGAATCTTTTAATTAAGATTTTTAGAGCATGGCTCGGTTGAACCCACCAAGCGTTGGTATGTCAAGTTTGGTTGTCATATTTTAGTGAATCAAAACTCATGTTAAGAGTCGTTTGATTGTGTACTAGAGTCAACTTCGTATAGGGTATCTTGAAAGTATTAGGATATGAGACATTACAAGTATTGCGAAGTCTTGAAGATGTGAAGAATCAAGGAGCTACAACGACAACAATTATCCTTCCACTTGAGGTTAGTGACATTTGACTTGAACTGTTTCATTCCCTAACGTATCTTTCAAGTCATGCATATTGAAAACAAAACTACGAAGCATATTTGAACTCTAGATAGACATATTATTAAGGAATACAATACGAGGTTTATTGCTTAACCATTAAACTTTGTAGATAAGACATCTGTGATTATGTATGGGTATGAGGTGAGGATTTCATCCTAGGGAACAATGTTCTACATGTGTTCTAAGGAAGTAAGTTCATAAAATTGTTTGTGAACCGAAAAGGAAATTGCCAGGTGTTATTGGTTTTGTTATTCATTGCATATCTTATGAACAACCAATATGTGTGATTGAGTATAACCGCTCACAGCTTGTTTGTGTTCTTGGTAGAACTATTCACAAAGGCCTGACTTATGTATTGGTATTGTAGTAGCAGGAAATCCCACACTACACCCCTTACTCAATTTTGCTTAATTAATCCATTGTAAGATATAAGATCAAGAATATTTATTGATTGAATCCATGAATTGTTTACACAAGAAGATAGAATTACACTTAGAAATTAAAACACTCTTAAACTTTCTCTCTCTAATGACTTGCCCAACAATTCCAAAAAGATCCCCCTTTTTACGCACTCATTTAGCCCTTTATATAGGGTAATACATAGTGGATGACAAACTAAAGCTACCCTTTATTTTCGGGAATGTCTCGCGAAGTGTCGCAGATGCACAAACATTCACTCTCGCGACACTTCTTAACCCTCGCCGTGTCTCACGTCTTCTTTATGTTTTGCCGGTCGTTATTCATTGCGTCGTTTATTTTAGCTCCTCACTGATCGCCTTCGCGACGAGGCTGTCGTTTATTAATCCCGCGAGTCTTGTATGCGTTGCGATATTATGATCCTACATCTTGCCTCTTTTTCCTTAAATATTGCTTGAAGAGCGATCTTTAAGGAAAAATCTGTTGTGGTAGCAATCTTTGATCTTTGTTGATGAAGGAACGAGCAAAAGAATACTGGTCTTGAAAAGTACGTACTTGCCTCTATTCTTTTGCAAAGTTCAAGCTTCTTTGAGATATATATTTAGTATCGTCTCCCATCACTCCTCATATTTCTCCCCGCGAGGGGAAGAGTATCATGAGAGTTTTACAATATTGTTGCCGCGATCGCTTATCTTTATCTTTTTTCAGTTTGTACTTTTACACGGATTTTGATTATTAATGTCTTTTCTTGACACGTCTCTTTCAACCGCTTATTCTTGACCATTCATGTCTCTTCTCGCATTAAATGACCTCGTTTTTCTCGAGGATCTTTTTCCCTATATATAGTTTTCTTTTCCCCTCCTTTTCATCCTTTAGTTTCTCTCTGCAACTTTTCTTTGACTCTCTCCTTCCGCAATTTGCGCTCCTGCTACTGCAAATCTTTTCTTCGTCCTTTCTAGCATTGATCTTAACCTTTAACCTCCCATTCATTCCCATACTGATAATGGCTGCCATTAGTCGTGCATACAAAGCTTCTTTTGATGAAGTTCAACAGAAGTTGCTCGAGAAGGGTTTCACTCTATCAACCATTCCCGATCAAGAACCTTCATCTATCCTTTCTGCAAAGCTGTTTTCTGATCATCAATGTGATGATCAAAAAATTATAGTCTCGCTAGGTCAGCTTCTCAGACTTCCCATTCCCTTATACAATCCTGAGATGCCCTTATTTTATGAAATCTTGTCCCATGAAAAATTCTCTCGGGCTGTTTATCAATTATGTGGCGATTGCATTCGCCTAATGCTTGAGTTCGCGAACCGTGGTGCTGGCAAAGGATCTTTATACCCTAATACTGTTAGAAACCCCGAATTCGCATGCAGACTTGGAAATAGATGCTGAGAAATACACTGTAGAGAACTTTTTTGAAAACTATTCAGTGATACAGATGATTAATGCGAAATCTCGCTGGGGCATTCGCCTGAAAAAGAAGGATAATGTCCCTGAGGATAAATTGCTCATGCAGGATATTGATTGGCACCCGGGCAATAACACTACTCCTCGCCACTCCAAAGATGAGAAGTGGTGGGTTGTACCCTTGATTTTAAATGGCCCTTATATCGCGGGTTCGCACGTTCTTCCCGCGAATCTCGCAGGTACCATCCTTGGGAATTCAAATGGCCCGATAGGGCAAAAGAGGTATGTTTTCTACTTCAAATCTTGCTTTCGCAATTTTCTTTTATATTTGCTGAGTTTGTGGAATTTTTTCAGATCAACAAATTGAGAAGAAGCTACAAGGATAATCCGTTGGAGAGCACTCTGACGAGACTTCGATCGCTTACGGGTGAAGTAAGAAACATTTCCTTTATCATTTTTACAATATTGTTGCCTCTGTTTCTTATCTTTAACCGTATGCGAAGGTTGGAGTTGAAGAAGCTGTAGCCGCGAAGATTAAAAGTAAGGGCAAAACCGTTGTTCGCAAGGGTAAATCTTCTGCTCCATTAACTAAGAAGCGAAGGATTCAATCTTCTTCTCGCCTTAACTCAAGCTCTGAATCTTCTGATGAAGATGTTCATCACCATGATTCGAATCTCTCTCTTGCTAAAAAGATTCCATTGGCCGGTTCTCCTATGGATCGGTTATCTAGCATCTTCTCAGACTCTTTCCAAGGAATGGGAGATGCTCCCCTGGCTTCCCTTTGCGGGACTCTCGCGAATGTGTGTAATGCTGCTTTACTAGAAGGCAATGATTCTTTCAATGGAGCTTCCAGAATCGTGTCTCCTGACTTCTTGAATGCACTTGGATCTTTGGTACGCATGCAGTCATATTTCCTTTTTTTAAATTTTTAAATGTATGTATATTGATGATTTTTCTATCTTCTTTTATAGGTTGGAAGAACTTCTTTTGTGGTTGCCTCAGATCTCGAGAGAAGACGCAACAATCTTGAAAAGAAGAATTCGCAATTGAGCAAGAAGATTCAAGAATTAGAGACCAAGTCGCTGCGTCATCTCGCGATAAAGACGAGAGAATTCAAAAGTTAAATACCGAACTTGACTCTCAAAGGGATAGGGTGTCCACTCTTCAGAGCGCTAATCAGCAACTTTATGGTATAAGATTTTTCCTTCTTTTATTATTTCTATCTTATCGGTCGCGTATTGCTACCTAACTTATTACCTTCGCAGATGTATATAATCTCTCCGATGAGGCTATTCTTCTCCATACATTTCCTGAACCTATGGATAATGACCTTCTTCTCGCTCACCTTAATCAATCTCTAAGTAGTTCCTCAAATAAAACTAACCCCCTTTCATTAAAGGATCTTCAATCCAAATATCATCTCTTAGAGATCGAACACAGATCTAGTTTGAATTTAACCAATCGCTTTAAACGAATGTACCTTGATTCCGAGAAGAAAATCAAGATTTTAAGGAAGAAAATTAGTGATCTCATAGATGAGAATGATCGCATTACTAACAGAGGTGCACAGGCGTTAGCAGGATTCCACAAATCTCTTCTCGGTGTGCAAGTTGAACGAGATGAACTCCTTCATCAGAATACCATGTTTAAGCAGCGAGAAGAGCAAGTTCGCTCTCTTCTTGTTATTAATAGTGATGATGAATTCGCCTGGGCTGCGAAAGTTTTAGATAATGCCAGGAATAACCTAGGTGTTGATGTTAGTCTCCACGCCGAGCATACTTCCTTGATTAAAGATATGATATCCGATAGAGAAGGTTACTTATTATACCTTATCGCTTCTTACTTCGTAGTATTGCTTGTAAATTATTAACTTGTTGTTACTTATTTGCGGGAATCTGAGAAGAGGCTTCAAAGTTAGAATTAGAGAGCTTGAATCGAGAAAGAACAACTCGCCAGAATTTTCCAAATGAGAATTGAAGAACTCAAACTGAAAAACAACAACTCGCCAAGAGTCTCTCCCTTCGTAATAACAAGTATTCCAAGTTGAAGAAACAATTTGAAACGACAAAGTGGCGAATTTTAATAATGATGCGATTCGTTTTCGCAATGGAGCCATGGAGTATGTTTGTAATGACCACAAAATCCCTCTTCATTCATATCCCCGGCTCCTCGAAAAGGTTCCCGAGAATCGCTCTGTCTCGACATGTTTCGATAGTGAGGCTAGCGAAGGAGGAAATTCTCGCGATGAGAATAATAGAACGAAGAATCGGATGAAGGAGAAGAATCACCAAAGAGATAACTCTTTTTGTTTCTTTCACGCTGCTGTAATATCTCGTATATTTCGTATCTTTATTAAAGTGTACTTCTTGGATTTTCCCCCCCTTTTTTGGCAGTTCTTCCTTGTAATATAATTGGCTAACCTTATTGATGTATAACTCTTGCATCAGAAGATGAATAACAATATTCCATCTTTTCCATTCCCATACTTGCCTCTGTTATTTATCTTCAGATGGAAGATTATAGTTGTCATCATGTATGTGTTTGGATAATAATTTTACTGTTATTGAAATGTATTGTTGCGACGAGGTCGCAGGTATCTTCATAAATCAAGAATTCTACTTGCCTTGCCTTATCTTCATAAATGTACTTTATCTCTTTTCATTGCGACAATGTCGCAAGCCGCGTTTTCATTTTCAAGTAAGGGCTCATTGACCCTACCTTATTATTTTTGTGTGGTCTTCCGAGTTAGACCTCCCTAATTAGAGGTCTTCCCCTGCCACCTTTCATTGCGACAAAATCGCAGGACGTCTTTACACTTGCATGTAAAGACCCATTGATCTTGCCTTATCATTTTCCAAGTATTTTTGCCTCTGCAGGATGTTTTAGTTGCGACAATATGACAGGCCTAGATATCCTTGCGAACATAAAGCCCCATGACATTGACGTCGTGCGACGAAATCGCAGGACGTCCGTACACTTTCGTGTAAAGACCCATTGATCTCGCCTTACCCTCGCGTTAGTATTATTGCCTCTGCAGGATCATTGCACAAATATGACGAGTCTAAATTTTCTTGCGAAAACATAGCCTTATGACATTTGCGTCTGTTTTGACACTCCCCCTATTGGAGAGCGTCGCCCTTATCATCTCCCCGGTTGCCCCTTCAAGGAGGCGAAACATCGGCCATACAAGACTAGCTCCTCCCATCCGGTCTTAACAACAACCAGTTGTTTTCGCAGCCTCTTATCCCTTATACCTATATGGTTTATGGTTACGAGACTGCACCCTAAGTGGAGTTTTCTTGGCGAGTACAACATATGCCAAGACTTGCCAAGAATGGCCAGGGTAGGTTCATCCATCCCGGCACTGCGGCTCAACCGTGTACCCTGCGCCTTGAGCATACACTCGACTCCTAAGAAGAGACCCTCGGTCGCCCAACCAGGGTATAACCTACATATATAGTTGGGAATCCAAGGTATCTCCCCCTGATAGGCTTTCATGGGCCCCAAATTTCCATGACCCAGGCTTCAGGAGCGCGTGTAACCTTCCCCCGAGCCATGTTGAGAGATACCTCCTTATATGACGCACTTTAGGTCTTACATTTGCCTCTTACGAAATGTTATTCGCGAACTAGGGTGTACGCCATAAAGGTTCGTCCCATTCTTTTACTCATTCATATTTGTTAAATCATTCAATCATTCATGTTTCATTATTTGCTGATATTTGTTTACGAAGTATTCGCACAATTCTGTTTCATTTGTTGTATTTTCATTTTTCTTTCTTAATCAATTCCCATATACTCCAGTCATGAGATTCTCGCACATCATTACTTCAATTGCTTTGCTTTTTTTTTCTTGTTTTTGTTGATTATTCACTTCTTATGCCTTTTATTCCTCATATCTTTTGCTCCTCCATTATCATAATATTCGCCTATCTCTAGGTATTCGCCTCGCGAGGTATGTTCAGTCCTTACTTCTATAGCATTCACCATCAATTTTTCTTTTCTCTGCTCATCTCTCACATGTTGCTTCCATCCTTTTCTTTTGGTATTTCTTTCTTCGCAGCTTTCTACATCGACCTCATGACATTGTTGCGACTCCTTCCAGTCTCCTTGTATGATACCAATACCATTTGGGTGTGGAAATTTTATACATTGATGATATGTTGACGCGATTCCCAATATTTCATGAAGCCATGGCCTCCCAATCAGCGCATTATATGGAGATTCCACGTCAACCACACAGAATAAAATATCAGTTGATAATCCTTGTAGAGGTATTCTCATATGAACCTCTCCCTTTGGTTTGTTTGCAGTGCCATTAAAGCCATATATCTTGTATGTCGAGGGGATCAAATCCTCATCTTTTCCTCCCATCGTCTTGTAAGTATGGTAGAAGAGAATATTCACCGAACTTCCGTGTCAATTAGAATTCGGTTGATCGCCCAAAGAAGCTTCTCGCCTCATCATCTTCTCCATCGACTGGTTTCGGGTTAATCTCTAGTTTCACAACCAACGGGCTATCGTGTGTTTTCTCTTCCTTTTGGCACTTCATCTCGCAGAGAAAGAAATAGTCTTCAACTCGCCACTTTTCTAATCAAGCGTCGTTCTCGCTGCACTCATTATTTCTTTATCATTAGCATCTCTCGCAAAGACTCTACCGAGCACGTTGTCATGAAAATCTTCAATTGTGCGATAGGAGTGGACGATAGAGTTGCAGTCAAATTTCTAGCTTTTGTTCCAACTTCTATAACAAATGTTTCCTTTCCTTTCGCCGACACTCGTTCTCGTGCATCTCTCGGTGGTGGTGGTAACGTTTGGCCTGTTTCTTCTCCCTTTAGAAAGTGATTTAGCTTCCCCTGATCAATCATCCTGAGAATAATTCTCTTTATGTTTCTACAATCGTTTGTCTGATGTCCATGGAAGCGATGGTAAGAACAAAACTCATGACTTCTATCGCCTGGCGGTGGTTCCATTCCCACGTTCCAAGGTGCTGGTACATTTTCCATCACAAGTATAGCTTCCCAGATCTTTTCCACACTAGCATTCAAGGTGAGGCATCTTAATCTCTTCCCATACTATTCTGCGACTTCTCTGCCCTCCACGGTTATTTTGCCTTCGTCCACCGTATGTTTCTTGCACATGATCTAGCCTCTGAATCTTATTATTGCTGTTACGATTGTGATAGTTCCTTTCTCGTTCAAATTCCTCTTGATCGTGGCTTCCCATGGCTACTATCTTCCGCGTCCCTCATCAGCTTTCCTTGCTTGTTGTCCTTGCGAAGTGCTCGCCACTGTATTTATGAATTGAGGCAATAAGCTTGCGTTCGCAGCATTCGAGCTTGTGTTCGCAACTGGATAAGAATTCATTTCATTCTGTCTTTCTTCTAAAGCAATATATTCTTCCTGTAACTCTCGCAGTTCTGCCATTGTGATTGTATTTTTGATTCTAAAAATTTGGATGTATAACAAGTTAGTCGCAAAGAGAGCGTTCACAAATGAGAGGATGAGATATCTTTCCTCAACCCGTCCAGCCATTTCGCTACACATGGTTCTCCACCTTATTGTCAACTGTCTTAAGCTCTCGCCAACCCTTTGTTTCAACCCGAATACATCTTCAATACCTGGTCGCGAAGAGCCAAGTACTTATGTATGCTCCCGGGAATGTGGCTTGTAAATGGTTAAATGATGTGATTGTGTTCCTTGGCAGACCTTTAAACCATTTTAGTGCTTCTCCTATTAGGCTTGATGCGAAATATTTGCATAGTATAGCATCATGATTCTCCCACTGTAACATACATCTCATATAAGCCTTGATATGTTGTACCGCACAGGTTGTTCCATCAAAGATGTTGGTTAACGCAGGTAGATTGCACTTAGGAGGTATTCCTCCCATCTCGTACTTCTAGCGTGAAGGGATTCTTCGCGGCGTCCGCGATGGCTTCGTCTAATTGTCTCCTTCCTCCTTCCCTTCTACTATTCAAGAATCCTCTCATTTCAGCCAGCTCTCTTAAGATTTGTTCATTTGCCTCGAGTTTGATTCTACCGGTCTTTTTAACTCTGCTTCTCTCCTTCTTCGCTCGTGCCTATTTTGACCTTCCCCGCTCGTTATTTTCTCCTCTTCTTTCCCTGCGACGCTCTTCTTCGTTTCTTTCGTCAATTCGCACGCCATTATATCGGTTGTTCTCTCTTCTTGGCTGTCTCTCGCCTCTCATCTCGCACCCTCTCATATTCTTCATTAATATTTCTATTGGTACGATTTTGTTCCCTCCTTCTTTCGCGGTTGTCATGGTTATTCTCACGGGATTGCCTCTTCCATCTCTTGATTTTCCATTTCTTCTCTTATCCTTTCTCTCTCGCGAGCTAGCCGCGCTTGTTCAATGTAGTGTCTCTCAATGTCATCCTCGATCTCTCGGTTTCTTCTCAATTCTTCTCTCCCGTGCAAGATTATTCTCCCTTCAAAGACTGGGTCATTCGGTTCTTGGAGTTGCATGTTTCCTTGATTTTCCCTATTCCGCTCATTTTGAAGATTTTCGGGCTGAGGAATATAACGATCTTCTATTTCCCCTCTTCTCTCGCCATGCTCTGTACTCGGATTTTGTGTTTCTTCCTCGCATTTCGTTGGTAAAACTCTTCTTCTTTCTTCCCTATTCGATCTTAAACTTGATCTCACGCTACTTCTAGATCTCCTATTTTGCAACCTCATATTTTCCATCCTCAATTCATGATTTTGTCTTGTCAAGTTTGCTCGTTCCTCCGCCTCTAGCCGTCTCTCTTCGTGTATTGTTTGTCTCAATCTTTCTAATGCTTTGCGATTTCTTCGTTTTCTCCATTCATTCCTTGCTCTCCTTGTCCATTGTTCACCACCGCCTGCTCCTCTTCTCTCTCGTCTTCTAATCGACCTCCAAGTATGTACACTTACTCTATCATAATCCACAGCCGCGTTTGCTACCGGGGAGATCGGTGGTTGGTTTTGATCTTCTCCATCGTTTCTCATATTCATCCTTGACGATTCTCCCGTTTCATTCCTCCTTTCTCCAAAGAAGTCTCCCACTTCTTCTTACAATCGTTGGTTGCCCTTGTACATTTCTTCTTCTAGCCATTTCTCTTTTCCAATGAATTTTTGAGTATCTTCTCCAAATCCTTTCTCTGTTAATCCAAATTCCTTCCAATTTCTACGTCAATCCCTGTTTCTAGCGCATATGTAGTAGCAGGAAATCCCACACTACACCCCTTACTCAATTTTGCTTAATTAATCCATTGTAAGATATAAGATCAAGAATATTTATTGATTGAATCCATGAATTGTTTACACAAGAAGATAGAATTACACTTAGAAATTAAAACACTCTTAAACTTTCTCTCTCCTAATGACTTGCCCAACAATTCCAAAAAGATCCCCCCCTTTTACAGACTCATTTAGCCCTTTATATAGGGTAATACATAGTGGATGACAGCTAAGCTACCCTTTATTTTCGGGAATGTCTCGCGAAGTGTCGCAGATGCACAAACATTCACTCTCGCGACACTTCTTAACCCTCGCAAGGTCTCACGTCTTCTTTATGTTTTGCCTGTCGTTATTCATTGCGTCGTTTATTTTAGCTCTGCGATCGCCTCGCGACAAAATGGCGTTTATTAATCCCGCGAGTCTTGTACGTTGCGATATTATGATCCTACAGGTATGAATTTTATTAGTGAAACTGATCTTAAGTAATCACCTGAGATGGTATGATCGGGTTTGTGATTTTATGTCTGACCAAATATGGGAAAGTGGAACCGATCCTAGTAAGAGGTGCGAAGACATCACAAAGGGGAACTGATCCTTATATGGGGTGCAACAAGGTTTATAGCGAAAAGGGAACCGATCCTATGGACATGTGCAACACATATAAGTTAGATACCATATATATGTGGGGAACCAATCCTAGTACCTAGTTAACCGAATTTTGGAAAGCTAGTGTGTCTATGCACAGTACTCACATGGAAGGTAGAACCCAAACTTGTTTTGGTAGAACCGTTGAACTCATGATTGTGATTGAATGTTTGTTTGATCAATCACATAGTTCTTGAAAGTCAGATGAACCAATTCTAAACTTGTTTGGAAGTGTGGAAAATTGGTTTCAAGGTTGTAAGTGTGAAAGAGAATTTACAAAGTAAGGATATCGACATACTTTGAACACGTACTGTGAATTTTTATTTCTTTAATTGTTCAAAGTTATTCCTTAATAGCTAAGGGAAGAGAATCCCAGGATCGAAACATAACTAAGTTAAGAATCTTTTAATTAAGGTTATTAATTTCATTTTGTAGGAAATATAAGAATTAGTAATGTGCATTTACTAATTAGATTTTCCGAGAGATTTCGATCATTATTTTTGGACAGAGCATTTCCAGGGTATGGAAACCGAATTTGTGCTTTAGTGAATATCTTGAGAATATTTTCGGTTTTGGAAATTCCTTGGTGTCCAAACTTCCTTGTCTATAAATACTTGAAGTTTGCCTTTCTAGCAAACTAATCCTTCGTAACAACGGACTTCTTCCTTTGTTGTTGTTGCTGGTGAAGCCGCCTATTCGAGAGAGGAGAGTAACCTAATTAAGCGAAATCTCTTACGGCCGCTCGATTTAAAGTCTTCTTTGGGATTGAGAAGTCAGTAGCATGTACCGTTGGTGGGAAACTAGATAATTGCGGTTTATCTTTTGTTTTCGATTGATTTGATTGACTAACGAGTGGTTGAAATCTGATTGCACCTAGTTTGTTTATGCTTGAGAATCTTCTCTTCGATATAATATTCACTCAAACTAGTTCGGAAGTTTCGACAGGGGATCTTTAGACTGTTGTTAGTTCTAAAGACGATCTTGTGATAATCCATTTTTAACGGACTCAGTTAATACGTGATCGATCACAAGAGATTCAAGTGATTGTGTGCAGGTTTTTATTGAAGATTTAAGAAGATTTGAAGACAAAGAAGATATTGAAGATCTGACTTGGGTTTATAATCTTTGGTGTGCACAATACTTGTTTCGGTAAAAGAGGATCCAATTAATAATCGGTTTATCCTTGTGGTAGATTGGACTGATTAATTGAGTAGATCGGCATCAACACAATTCTTTGGATTAAGAGTGTTGTTGGCTTAATCTTAAACGATTACTTCGGTAATTGAGCATAAGATAGATCTAAGGACCTGACGAAGGAGTTTATGTTAATATAAACGGAAGAGCCTTTGTCCGACTCATATTAATTGGTTGAAGAGAGTTGATACCAAACAGATTTGTTGTTCCTTTACTGTTTGGAACACGAACCAAAGGAATTGTTCCAAGTACGTGACTTATTTATAAGTTGGAGGCGTGGGAATACAGACGGAACTAGGTGAACTATAGGTTTAGTTTCTTGGTCTCAACTATACGAAGTTAGGTCTAATTTTTTGTAGCGGCTTAGTCCTGAGAGTATTCAATTCTGGACAAGGTCCCGGGGTTTTTCTGCATTTGCGGTTTCATCCTTATCAAAATCTTGCTGTGTCATTTACTTTATATTTCCACATTATAATTGTTTTATTATAATTAAAGTAAATTACACAAACGTTAATTCCTATTTACTTGATAAGTGAATACTGTTGTGTTTGGTTAAGTCCGAACCTTTTTATCAAGTAACATACTTCGTTGTTGTATTGTCTCGATCTCGTATCCATAGACGATCACACAAAGTGTGAACCCATTAGTTGTATTGTCTCGACTCAGTCCATAGACAATCACTTTCGGAGAAAGGACTTATAGGTAGGAAAAGTTTTAGCTTGAGGTATATTTGGGTACCCTCGCCTTTTCAATTGGTATCGGAAACGAGCAAACACGAAAATATCTAATAATCTATGTTTGGTACGATCCAACCTATAAGAATGAACTCGAGTTCTCATGAATCGACTTCAATTAACTTACCGCCAAGATTTGACGGAACAAACTATCTATGGTGGAAATGCTGCTATGAGATCCTTTCTTCAATCCCGAGATTTTAATACATGGTTATTAATCGAAGACGGATACCAACGTCCGATAGATTATTCGGAGTCAGAGTTTTAACGGCTAGCTCTCTTGAAGAAAGGATTCTTGCAAAATGTAATTTCGATGGTTTGAATGCCATCATTCATGCGGTTAGTCATGATATTTTACATCATGTACTTGGCTTGTGAACTTCTAAAGAAGCATGGGATATTCTTGAGACTGTAATCGAGGGAGATGAATCTGAAAATGAAGCTAGACTTCTTTCCCTTTCATCTGAATGGGAACATCTCAATATGGATGATAACGACACTTTCGAGGAGTTTAACTCTAAACTTTCTGAGATTGTTAACGCATCTTTTTTTTCCTTGGAAAGGCAATACCTGAAAAGAAAATAGTATGTAAAATTCTCAGATCGTTACCATCCAGATACGAGTCTAAGAAACATGCCATAATATAAGGAAATGATCTTTCTACACTTTCTCGAAGCTCTCTTGTAGGAAAGTTAAAGATCTTTGATAGAGAAATTCTGCTGAAGAATCAAACTGAGAAACGTTGCCAAGAGATAAAGGCACATGTTGAAAAGGAGCTTGACTCAACTATTGTGCTTCTAGCGCAACGGATTAAGAACATCTTATCTATTGATAAACATGTTCCTGATACATTATCAGTTTGCCATAAAAAGGGTAATGATGAAGTTCAATGCTTCAAGTGCCGAAGATTCGGACATATGGCAAAACACTGTTCCAGCAGAAGAACTAGAAAGTGCAATAGGGTGTATGTCTCCACCCTTGATGATATTCCGGAGGAAGAATCCAATGAAGAAATATCCAATTGCAATGCACTTCTTGCCAATTCTAACACATCATGATTCCGAGGAGTCTAATCAACTCCTAGAAAAATGTGAGTTGGGGATTAAAGAAAATAAAAGGTTAAGCCTGGTACTTGAAAACCTTTTGAAGTTCCCTTCAGATAAAACCTGTATGGTAAAATCTGAAAAAGAAAAATTTGGTGAAATACCAAAAGGATCATAAACAAGTACTTCTGATGATAGGACACCACGTTCTTTAAATGGAGGAAATAACCACACCACAATCTCTCGTGGAAACCTCCATCAAAATAAATTTATCAAGACTCTTCTTAAGGGGATAAAGTTTTTGAAGGCTGATAAGTTTATTAGATCTCAAAGAAAAATTGCAAAATCATGCAATCACAAGAGAAAGAAAGAACCCAAGGAAGCACAGTCCATTGTGCTTATAAGTCATTCAAAGGATATCTTTGTTACCTATGGTGAGAGTAATTGTCACCTCAACACAAACTGATTGCGTTGAAGAATGCATCCTCACTTATTTCCCAAAAATTCTGATTGTGAGGAAGCATAAATCAAAGCGGAGTTATTCATAATCGTTTCTTAAGTGAAAAAATATTAGATATCTTTTATTTTTGGAAAAAATAGTTTCGGTTTCCATAAACCAAATTAGTCCATGATTTTCTCCCATCTTATATAACTTCTCCCTGTCCGAAAGAAGTATCTTACTGCAATGGAGAAATCAGTAAAAGAAGGGTCATCTGTTGGTGATTTAGCACTCCGTGCATCAGTTATGACTGAAACTCATGAGGTTCCTCTTCATGATAACTCTCAAGACTCTCTAAGAAAACAGATTCACTCTGTTAAAGGTTGTATTAGATATCATGAACTGATGATAAAGGATTCAAAAGAAGTACTAGCTAACCTTCATTCTCAACTGTTGGAGATGAACACATCTACTGAAAGGGGAAGTGCTCAGAGGAATTTGAATCCAGTTTTTGAATGCAATCTTCACAAAAATTGAGAGAGAAAGAATATACATCAATTTTTGATTTCTTTCATTGATTGTATTGGTGTATTTTGAATAAAAACTATCTTAATTATGAATAAAATTATTTGATTTGTAATTTTTCTTGTGATAGTTTTCGGTTTACATAGCCTGTGCTTGAATGCTTTTATCTTATTACTTTGTATGTTTATAGGATGTTTGATTTCGGTTTTACTACCTTAATATTTGATATCATATATTGTGAACCCTTGTGGTTTAGGTGACTTTTTGATTTAGCAGGATTAAGTTATATCCAATGTTGGTAGGCTTTATCAAAGGATCATGAGGGGTTAAAGTAGAAACAATATGTGAAAAAGTCACAATATGTGGAATCGGTTTTGGTTTAGTATAAAAGCATATGTGTTTCGACGGTTTTCAACTTTTGCTTGCAATTGTTAAAACCGATTTTCAACCTTTCTCTGGTAAAGGTTGAGGGTTGTTTTTATTCTTTTGTTTATGCATAAGGATGACAACATGATGATATTTCGATATCAATTCTCCCTGGACGAAGATGCAATAATATTGGAGAAGTGGATGCGAAATTTGAGGTAACAATCTTGTTAGTTAATTGTTTTCCTGTTTAAGAAAAGACTGAGTTTATATTATATATATTTATTGCGTTTGCTTTACAAAATTTCGGTTCAATTGATGTTTATTCCATGATGTGTGTGTGGATGTGTGTGATTCAATTGGTTCCGGCTAAGAAAAACTATTGTTATCTTGCTTTATTATGTGGTATCAATTGTTTATGCTTACAAAATTTCGGTGCAATTGCGGTGCTTTTAATGTCTATGTTGTTTCAATTGCTTCCGGTTGAGGTGAATAATTATGCAAGTTGATTTATGTCGGTTTGTATGAATTATTTATGGCTTAACGAAATATAAGGTGTACGGGATGAGTTGTTTAGTCCAACTCAATTCCGGATAAGAGAAACAAAGTTAATTCTGATCATAGTTAGACTTATCGAAGTGAGGTTTCGGTTATTCAAGTCTAATCGAATGCCTTAACAAGAAATGCTAGTTAACTAACCTAGTACTTGTCTTGTTTAAAATTGAAAGGTCTTAGTTTATGGAGTTATCTTTATTTTGGTCTTATCGAATTAAGCGGTTGTTTTTGAACAATCGGTTTAGCAAAGGGACTAAGGTGCTTAGTTGATTTTTAGTTTGCTAAACTAAAATGGAAAAATTGTTTCGGACAATTGTTTTCTTGGTAACATATCAAAATAAAACTACTTGTAGTTTCGGTTTTGATATTGGTTATCAGAACATGATGTGTGGAACCCTCGTGCCTAACTCTACAGGTTGCAAGTCTATTTTGAAATTTGTAAGATTCTTTTCATGTTGTCCTTTATTTTTTTTGTTTCTTTGTCATTTTTGTGACAAAAAGGGGGAGAAATATATGGAGTAAACAAGTGATACTGGCATTGATTTTATATTAATTGGTATCGCTAAGGAAAAGAACATTGGTGCTTAAACATTTTATCTAACATGTCATATAAATTGGTATAACAAAGACGTTTGGATTGAATATCTACCTATCTTCCATAGGGGGAGTATTTGCTTTGTTATTATAATGTCAATGGTCGGTTGTCAGCTGAGCAAAAATAATTTCACTTTTTCACTCTACTAAATATAAATTAAGTACGTGGTAAGAAAGAGTTCGTTCCCACAGAGAGGCTTTGTTGTTATAGAATTTCAGTTTCTTAGTAACCAAAGGGGTATTTTTGTTTTATCTAAGCAATAAAAATAATTGAAAGCAAAGTAAATAATTTGAATAATCAAGAAGGAGAAGATATTGGTCACGGGATAGTATCATTCACAAACATGTATTATCATCAATGACTAGAATTGGTATTTTAATCTCTCATTTACTAAAAGTCCTAGGATACCTTGATCGCAAGAATATCCCGCTAATTCCCCGATTTCATCACAACCACATTAAAAGATGTATATGTGAATTCTTCCTAGAAAGCAACCTAATGTGTAAAAGCACAATCAAGTTTAACTCCCTAAAAGCAATAAGTTCTATGGAATAAGACTAATCAATGCAAACAAACGTGTAAAAGCACTAATTCAATTTAACCAAGGTTATGATTCATATGCAATTATAAAGATGTATCACTACAAGTAATAACCACACTATGCTACTTAGAATCAGGGATAAACAACTATTTCGTATTGAAAACCCTAATCTAGCAATAGAGATGAATGTAAATCGGATTGATTCCGGACTCAACCAAACAAACAATCAAATCATATGACAATATTAATAATGAATCATAAACAATAAAGTATTGAGACAAAACTAATTCATAGATTTAAATAACATGTTGAGAAATCAACTTTATCCCATAACCAATAATATGTGTTTAGCTACTCATAGCTATGGAGTTCATCATAAAAATATTAATTGAATAGAAGAAGATGAACAAAAGCAAACCCTAGTAGCGTAAACAAAAGCGGCTCTCTCCAAGTTCCAAGAATAATACGTGATCCCCAAAGTTGTAGAAAACTTTCTCTTTTTGTAGCTTTTCATCTTTCCAAAATTAGGTCTTCAAAGCCCAAAGTCCAATAACAAGATGTCCACCAAGCCCATATGTGAGGAATACCCATGTGAAAATATGTCCCAAAAAATAGTCGCCAGAAAACTGGTATTATGGCAGGAAATTGGCCGGAATCCGGCACCAGAAAAATATCTCAGGTGACTGGAAAAGTCCACTCGGTCACCCTGGTCATACCGAGTCAGTCCAGTCAAACTCATTGAGTCAAGGCGAGTCAATACCGATTCAGCTATCTGACTCGGTTAAGTTGGTCAGGCCAGGCCATTGCACAGGCCATATCCTCTGCTGCACTATCATTGTGCTTCAAGTCTTGCGTCGCGATGTCGCTTCACAAAGAAACACCATCATCTTCTCGGCCAACAAGCGCAATCAAATACATGCTCACTTTCGGATTCTAGACAACTCATTCTTTGTTTGCTTTAACTTCAATCTCCTCTAAAAGATCGGTTCTTCGTCATACCCTCGTGTAACTCGAATCCTGAAGCAATAACCACCGAAGGCAGCAACTATTTCACCAAAGAAGACACATCAATCTTCTTCCCATTCATCACTCGACAAAGATCACTACCATCCGAATCGCAACCTCGAGTGCATTGTAGAGGCCAACAAACTTAACACCCGCAATCACTTCAAACCACCAAAGGTGCCTAAGCTCAACAAAGATCAACACCATTCTGCTCATGCAAGTCCTCCATGACCACAGCACCATTTAAGTTCAAGAGCAAACCACAACTGCAATCAACTCCTTAACCTGCATCTCCAGCCATTCCACAACTCATGCATATTCCCTGTAATGAACTTCTATTTACACACACAGACCATTCATATTAGCACCATTTGAGCCTTGCCTTAACTGCAGCTATCTGTAGCTTTGCCTTATTACCAATCTCAGCTGCTTCTTGTGCACCACCAGAACCACGGATAACTCCATCTGACCAACGAACATTATGTGCATCTCACAACCCCTAGCCGCAGGATAACCCATCTCAACCTAAGTTCTCAACCCACTCTCTATTTCTGTCTTGAAACATCACTTCCATGCATAAGAACCTCAAGCAACAACAACAGCTTCTTCTAACTCCTTGCCTCTGGCTCTAGCCAAACTCCATCTCTGACCATTTTGGCAGCAAAGCAGCATCACCGGAGCATCTCTGCACAATAGCAAGACCGCCTGCAAGAACTCATGACAACCACCGATACCAATACATGACATTCATCACCGCCTTCTACATTTCAGCCACCACTCTATCATTACAACTCATTGCAACAGCAATAACACTCATAATTTCAGCTGCACTTGGACTCATAACAGTTGCATCTTCCCGAGCACCAGTCTCCGCACACACAGCCTTCAATAACACAAGAACACCACTTCTCTATTGCACAACTGCACCAGCCATTTCAGTCCATCGCCACCGTTTAACCATGAAACAATATCATTGAGCCACTGCCATACAAGCCAACAAACCATTTACCAACATCAGATCAAAACATTCTTCATAGAGAACCAAAGCAAACACCAGTACCACCTTTTTTAGAACAGCAACCATTAACACAAATCCCATTGTTTATCCTTGAAAACACTCACACATAGTACCCATTACAGACAACAACACCATCTGCTTCATACCAAATTTCCACCAGTGCTTCAACAACATCAATTCTTTGTTCACCAGCCGGCAACATCAACTTCAATTCCCACTCAGAACCAAACATCCAGCCATAACACCTATAACCTAATCATTCATCTAGACAACGTTTCAATCTCCTCAGCTAATGCTTCACCTGCAGGTTCCTGCTCCATTTCACACATCCCAGTTCTTAGCACCTGTTGAGCAACAACACTTCCTTTAAGCAACACCATCACCTGCAGTTCAGATTACATCCCATGACAACCATCAACTAACAGAACTAGGAAATAACATCCATTCAACCACCTGAGCCACCATGAGCTCAAACCCATTCACCAGATGCGAATCCGAGTCATACCCATCTCTGCAATCCAGATATACAAACAAAAGCAACTAATTTCTCATCCTCGTTCATCACTGATGTCTCAGTAGCAACTCCATCATCAATTATACTCATTTCTCTCCTAAACTTTGAATCAAACCCACAATTGAACTCAACCCAACTCTATTCATCAACACAACTCTTAACTGCTTCATTACAGAGCTTCAATTTCTCCTCCATCATCTTCAATCGAGAGCAGCAAAAAAATCCGTGGAAACCCTAACTCTGAATCGAACTCGAGCTCCAGTTCCTTCTCTATTTTATACACCAGCAGCATCTGCAGCTTCAAGACCGCATCAAACCCTTGTTGTTCTCGGACTTAACCCCGTAATACCCCATCTCAACCACTTAATGGCGCAACCATTTTTTACTTTCCTTTTCTCTCAAACTCGAGGTGATGCCGCCCTCACGAGACATGGTAGATAAAGAAGAAGAGCTAATGATTTTCTTCTCTGAAATTTAGGTATTCTTAGGAACTTGGATTTATCCACCCCACCTGTAGGATAAGGGCCACCGGTTCGAGAATGGCTTGCCTTTCGAGAAACCGACGACCTATTTGGTTCTTCGCTCAACCCGTCGATTGCGAGGAATTGGCAGTTCATTCTTCACTTCCTTCTCGTGCACTATAGCCTGCTCCAAATAGCAATTGCTCGCATGTGAATTGGTCTTTGTGCTCCTTTTCGCTCCAAATGGATAATTTCTTCTTCTTTTGCTCCCAAGGACTCCATTGCACCTAATAACTCAAAACTAAACATAAGAGATGCAATTCCCAAGGACTATAGCAAATAAAGCATAAATACTAGATATAAAATTAGGTGTTTACAACACCTATCAGTCAACAACGACATTTTCAAGGATTGAATGTAAGCAGTTTACCGTGCTGTTGAATTCGGGAATCAAACGTATGTGTAATGAATTCTTGTAATTTGTTTATCCATATGATGTAAGAGTTTTGTCACTAAAATTAACAAAGGGGGAGATTGTTAGAGCATGGCTCGGTTGAACCCACCAAGCGTTGGTATGTCAAGTTTGGTTGTCATATTTTAGTGAATCAAAACTCATGTTAAGAGTCGCTGATTATGTACTAGAGTCAACTTCATATAGGTTACCTTGAAAGTATTAGGATATGAGACATTACAAGTATTGCGAAGTCTTGAAGATATGAACAAGCAATGAGCTACAACGACAACAATCATCCTCCCACTTAAGGTTAGTGATATTTGACTTGAACTGTTTCATTCCCTAACGTATCTTTCAAGTCGTGCATATTGAAAACAAAACTGCGAAGCATATTTGAACTCTAGATAGACATAGTATTAAGGAATACAATACGAGATTTATTGTTTAACCATTAAACTTTGTAGATAAGAAATCGCCATAATCATTTGAATGCTATTGTGATTATGTATGGGTATGAGGTGAGGATTTCATCCTAGGGAACAATGTCCTACATGTGTTCTAAGGAAGTAAGTTCATAAACTTGTTTGTGAACCGAAAAGGAAATTTCCAGGTGTTATTGGTTTTGTTATTCATTGAATATCTTATGAAAAACTAATATGTGTGATTGAGTATAACCGCTCACAACTTGTTTGTGTTCTTGGTAGAACTATTCACAAAGGCCTGACTTATGTATTGGTATGACTTTTATTAGTGAAACTGATCTTAAGCAATCACCTGAGATGGTATGATCGGGTTTGTGATTTTATGTTTGTCCAAATATGAGAAAGGGGAACCGATCCTAGTAAGAGGTGCAGTGCATCACAAAGGGGAACCGATCCTTGTATGGGGTGCAGCAATGTTTATAGCAGAAAGGGGAACCGATCCTATGGACATGTGCAACACGTTTTTAGGCAAAGGGGAACCGATCCTATGGACATGTGCAACACATATAAGTTAGATACCATATATATGTGGGGAACCGATCCTAGTACCTAGTCAACCGAATTTTGAAAAGTTAGTGTGACTATGCACTGTACTCACATGGAAGGTAGAACCGAAACTTGTTTTGGTAGAACCGTTAAACCCATCATTGTGATTGAATGTTTGTTTGATCAATCACATAGTTCTTGAAAGTAAGATGAAACAATTCTAAACTTGTTTGGAAGTGTGGAAAATCGGTTTCAAGGTTGTAAGTGTGAAAGAGAACTTACAAAGTAAGCATATCGACATACTTTGAACACGTGCTATGAATGTTTATTTCTTTAATTGTTCAAAGTTATTCCTTAATAGCTAAGGGAAGAGAATCCCAGGATCGAAACATTAGTAAGTTAAGAATTTTAATTAAGATTATTAATTTCATTTTGTAGGGAAATATAAGAATTAGTAATGTGCATTTACTAATTAGATTTTTCGAGAGATTTCGGTCATTATTTTTGGACAGAGCATTTCCAGGAATTATGGAAACCGAATTTGTGCTTTAATGAATATCTTGAGAATATTTTCGGTTTTGGAAATTCCTTGGTGTCCAAACTTCCTTGTCTATAAATACTTGAAGTTTGCCTTTCTAGCAAACTAATCCTTCTTAACAACAGACTTCCTCTTTTGTTGTTGTTACTGGTGAAGCCACCTATTCGGAGAGGAGAGTAACCTAATTGGGAGAAATCTCTTACAGCCGATCAGTTTAAAGTCTTCTTTGGGATTGAGAATATCTAGCGTGTACCGTTGGTGGGAAACTAGATAATTGCGGTTTATCTTTTGTTTTCGATTGATTTGATTGACTAACGGTGGTTAGAATCTGATTGCACCTAGTTTGTTTATGCTTGAGAATCTTCTCTTCTGATATAAGATTCACTCAAACTAGTTCATAGTTTCGACAGGGATCTTTAGACTGTTGTTAGTTCTAAAGATGATCTTGTGATAATCCATTGTTAATGCACTCCGTTCGTATGCGTGATTGATCAGAAGAGATTCAAGTGATTGTGTGCAGGTTGTTATTGAAGATTTAAGAAGATTTGAAGACAAAGAAGATATTGAATATCTGACTTGGGTTTATAATCTTTGGTGTGCAAGATACTTTTTTCGGTAAAAGAGGATCCAATTAATAATCGGTTTATCCTTGTGGTAGATTGGATTGATTAATTGAGTAGATCGGCACCAACACAATTCTTTGGATTAAGAGTGTTGTTGGCTGAATCTTAAACGATTACTTCGGTAATTGAACATAAGATAGATCTAAGGACCTGAAAAAGGATTTTATGTTAAGATAAACGGAAGAGTCTTTGTCCGACTCATATCACTTGGTTGAAGAGAGTTGATACAAAATGTATTTGTTGTTCCTTTTTACTGTTTGGAATACGAACCAAAGGAATTATTCCAAGTACGTGACTTATTTATAAGTTGGAGGCGTGGGAATACAGACGGAACTAGGTGAAATATAGGTTTAGTTGCTTGGTCTCAACTATACGAAGTTAGGTGTAATTTTGTGTAGCGGCTTAATCCTGAGAGTATTCAATTCTGGACAAGGTCCCGGGGTTTTTCTGCATTTGCGGTTTCCTCGTTAACAAAATCTTGCTGTGTCATTTACTTTATATTTCCGCATTATAATTGTTTTATTATAATTAAAGTAAATTACACAAATGTTAATTCCTATTTACTTGATAAGTGAATCCTATTGTGTTTGGTTAAGTCCGAACCTTTTTATCAAGTAATTCGTTGTTGTATTGTCTCGATCTCGTATCCATAGACGATCACACGAAGTGTGAACCGATTAGTTGTATTGTCTCGACTCAGTCCATAGATAATCACTTTCGGAGAAAGCACTTATAGGTAGGAAAAGTTTTAGCTTGAGGTATATTTGGGTACCCTCGCCTTTTCAAAGGTTTTTAGTTTTATATGCTTTTAATTTCCAGCAATTAAAATGCATATCTTTAGAAAATAAAAATTGGTAATGTGCATTTACTAATTGGAGATTTTCTACTGAGATTTCGGTCAATATTTGGACAAAGCAGTTCCAGGAATTATGGAAACCGAATTTGGAAATATATTGCATATCTTGAGAATATTTTCGGTTTTGGAAATTTCTTGGTGTCCAAACTTCCTTGGTCTATAAATATTGAAGTTTGCATTTCAAGCAAACTAATCCTCAGAGCCAGCAAAACTACCTTGTTGTGTTGTTACTGGTGGAGCCGTTTATTCGGAGAGGAAAGTAACCTAATTAGGCGAAATCTCTTATGAACGCTCGTTTTAAAGACTTCTTTGGTATTGGGAAGCTCTACGAGTACCGCTGGTGGGAAACTAGATAATTGCAGTTTATTATTAGTTTTCGATTGATTTGATTGACTAACGGTTGTTGAACTTTGATTGTACCTAGTTTTTTTATGCTTGAGAATCTCTCTTTTGATATAAGATTTACTCAAACTAGATCGAAGATTCGACGGGGATCTTTAGACTGTTTGTAGATCTAAAGACGTCTTGTGATAATCCATTGTTAACAGACTCCGTTCTGTGTGTGATTGATCACAAGAGATGCAAGTTGATTGTGTGCATGTGTTTATTGAAGATCTAAGAAGATTTGAAGACGAAGAAGATTTCTGATTTGGGTTCATAATCTTTGGTGTGCATAAAACTTGATCGGCTGGGGATCCAACTATAATAGGTTTATCCTTGTGATAGATTTGATTGATTAGTTGAGTAGATCGGCATCAATATGTTTCTTTGTGATTCGAAGTATTGATTGCTTAATCTTAACAATTACTTTGGTAGTTGTTGAAAAGATAGATCTAAGGACCGGACAAAGAAGTTTATTGGGATAAACGGAAGATCCTTTTGTCAAACTCATATCACTTGATTGAAAAGAGTTGTTACCGAACAGATTTGTTGTTCCTTTACTGTTTGGAATATGAACCAAAGAAATTGTTCCAAGTGCGTGACTTATTGCAAGTTGGAGGCGCATGGATACATACGGAACTAGGTGAACTATAGGTTTAGTTGCTTGGTCTCAACTATACGAAGTTGGTTTAGATTTTGTATAACGGCTTAATCCCGAGAGTATTCAATTCTGGACAAGGTCCCAGGGTTTTTCTGCATTTGTGGTTTACTCGTTAACAAAATCTTGCTGTGTCTTTTACTTTTCTACTTCCGCAATTATAATTGTTTTATTTTAATTAGAAGTAAAATACACAAACGTTAATTCCTATTTACTTGATAGCAATCCTATTGTGTTTGGTTAAGTCCGAACCTTTTATCGTAAACATACTTTGTTGTTGTATTGTCTCGATCTTGTATCCATAGTCAATCACACAAGTTATCTTGTTGTCGTATTGTCTCGATCTCGTATCCATAGATGATCACAGTGTGTGAACCGATTAGGTGTATTGTCTCAACTCAGTCCATAGACAATCACTTTCGGAGCAAGGATTCATAGGTAGAAAGTTTTAGATTGAGGTATATTTGGGTATCCTCGTCTTTTCAGGGTACTTAAGTATGCGTACTTAAGTGGGTTATTTTCTAAAAACGGTTTACTCATGAACTAATACATTTATAAATTAAGAAATGCAATCTTTTGCAAATTGTGTCTGTAGTTGCATGAAATCCCACACTACACCCTCACAAGAATCCACACAATCAAATCATTTTAAGATGAACAATTATAATTTTTATTGATCAAACTCTAGAAATATTACAAGATGAAAAGGAGATAAACCAAAGAATTACAACCACTCTAAACTTTCTCTCTCTAAATGACTTGCTCAACACTTCGAAAAAGATCTCTCTTTTCGTAAGCCTATTCGGCTCTTTATATAGGACATTACATAGTGGATGACAGCTAAGCCATGTCCTTTATTTTCGGGTATGTCTTGCGAAGTATCGCAAATGTACAAATGTCAAATCTCGCGACACTCCTCGATCTCGCTACATCTTCACATCTTTCTCGTGTTTTGGCCGGGCGTCATCCGTTACGTCGTTTTTTACTTCCATCCCGCCATATCTTCGCAAAGGTGTCGCTTATGGATTTCGCGAGAATCTTGGTGTTGCGATATTCTGATCCTACATCTTGCCTCTTCTCATGTCTTCTCTGCGAAAAAGAGAATGTCATGAGAACTAATATTTTCAAAATTCCGCAGCTGTTCCTATCTTCATATTTTTCTGTATTTGTATGATTACGTACTATTACGTTGTAATTTATTACACGTGTCTCTTCTTCCATCCATTTCTTGACACGTCTCTTTCAACCGTTATTTCTCAACCGTTCACGTCCTTGTCGCATTAAATGCATTTATCTTCTCGAGAATTCTTCTCTATATATAGTTTTCTCACCCTCCTCTCTTCTTTTTTTTTTCTCTCTGCAATTTTTCTTCAATTCTTCTCCGTTTCGCTATCAGTAAATCTTCTTCTTCTTTCTTTTGATCTTCGATTCTTCATTCATTAAGATATAACTCTTGGATGTATTTTATTTGATCGAGGTATGACCGTTTAGTTGATTCTCTTGGAAATATTGAGTTAGTTCATACAGATTGGTTAAATGAAATATTGGGTGTGGTTGTTGGGATTCTCCATTAATTGGTATTTGAAGGTGCAAACACATTTAAGACTCCCAAGTCTCGTGCTTGTAGCAATCAATTTCTCTATGGATGTATGATATCTCTGACAATGCATCACCAAACAAAAGTCTGCTTTCTTCTATGAAATTTATTAAAGAGAAAAACTTGTCGATCTCACATATAGATGGACATTTTGTTCCTACGAAACTGTTGATGGTGGATTTTCGTTCAAGGTTAAATTTGTAAAAAACCAGAAAAAATCATGCGCTGACATCTTGTAAAAGATAAAGCCATTTATAAGTGTTGATACTCCCTCACTTAATTCACCAAGAATGGAGCATGTAGGCAACAATCCCATTCTCGTGAATACATGAAATTCCTCCAGCTGGAGCATGTGGCAACAATCCCTTCCCGTGAATTTCATATCGCCTTGTATTTCCAAGATTCATTATCAGCCATGGCATGACTGATCGAGTGTTACTCTTACAGCAGCAATACTGAACCTCCAAGCACTATAAATGAAACCATGTAATGAAATAACCCGTACATGCCGACTTCTGTGTTATACTAGCCCGATTACTGGAAGCCCTCCCTCGTGTTATACTAGCTCGACTGAAGCATCCTGACCGACCCGTGATCAATCCTGGATATGATCTCGATCGCACTATCCAACTCCATAAGCATGATTGGATGACCCCGCATCAATCCCATCACCCCCAAGCGTATGAATACCCACGTACCGACTCCCCGCATGGCCTGGCCATCAGCTCTAGCTTGCCAAGAAACCGCTCATACCAAGCATTATGGACTAAAACCCTAAATTGTGGCTTGCGTGCATATTACATGTGTCGCAAAACAAATCTCAACCATCCATCTTCGCATGTATAGATGGAGGGTGTAGATGGAGACTCAAAGGGCCCAGAGCATGTCAACACGATCACCTGGTATCACGCCTACACACTTGACCAATTCTACACAAACTAACCATGGTTGGTCGTGACAAAATTGTCACCCAAACAAGAGATGGCGCACTTGGCTTGAAAGCCAAAATTAGGGGTTTCAAGCCATCACGCGCTCCATCTTCTCCTAGCATCGAACGGAGGGTCACAGATTAGATTACGAGGTGGCCTGGCCATACCAAAGCATGACCACCGTGGGCCCATCTACCTCCCCACTGTGGCCCGCCAAGGCATATCATGCTTAGTCAATCCAAGACGTGCGTCCAAACTAGCATGGCCACGCTCCCAAACCACAAACCGATCTCGACCGCTCAACTTCACCTGACGATTCCGATGGCTCATGACCACGCTTCCATGGGATACGTCGTATAGGTGTGAACACCAGCCTACCACCTACACTAGTCATGACGACCAAGACCGACTCAAGATGGGTTGTCTTGAAACGCTGCTGCCCAAACTAGGGATGTCACGCTGGGTTTCCAACTCCTTTGCGGCAATGGATTTCTCGCGCGAACCGATCTCAACCACTCAACTTCACTCCCACAACTGAGTGGCCTAGATCGCGCCTTCATGGACAAAGAGGTATGGACGTGCACAACGCATGCCGCTACACACATGCCTGCGGCCTGGTTCCTCTCCAAACTCCCTTTCCATGCTTGGTTTCTCGACTAAGTCAAGAGTGATGCCTGAGCACGCTCTTCAAAAACCCTAATGATTCACTAACCCGCCGCAGATGAGTGTCTCAAAGATCATCTCTGGTCTCGTCCAACTTCACCTATCTTGGCTTATACAACCCCCGCTCAGAGCACTATCATAGACGCCGCTGGAGGCTGCCGTCACCCGCCACTCTACTCATCGTCTACAGTGACGCAAGACTGCATAAATACACACGATACTTCATAAGTATCGACTCCTCTGACATCACGACAATATTCAACGCCAGCACATGCCACCTTCTTTCAGGATCCGCGATCCACACATGCTGCAGACATGCCAATCGCGCTCACAAACCGGGGGATATATACTGGGGTATTGGTCTCAAGTGGGCATATGGAGCCGCAAAGGCTGCGTGGCAACGCGCTATCACAGAGAACGTGCTGTTAGGGAAGTCATGATTATTAGACATGGACACAGAGAAGCGGGCAAGACCGGTCGCGGTGGCACCGACGTTACATAGCACTCCTTGCTCACTCCATCATCACTCCACTCCTGCTTGGCATGACGTGCATAAGTGCTGGGCCTAAACGACTTGGTATAAACAGTTCTCCAATCTCTATTTCAAACAACAACGCAAGTCCGCATTAGTAGACAAAACCAAGTGTTACTACAAAACGATTCAAAACACTCCGTGAGCTTGCTTGTACTCAATCACAAGCCTCGCTCACCTTCATAAGTCATAAGCAAGCCAACACCTTCACAATCCCAACACCTTCTTCGCTTCCTCCCCAAGATCAACTCCACCTCTTCACTCAGGACTGAAACAAGTCCGGAACGGCCACTTCTTGGTTTAGGCCGGACTTGCATGTATTGATCTCGAATCTACAAGCACTCACCGCCTCAAGGTGCATTTGTTTAAGGTTTAAATTCATTCTCATCCACACCTAAATTACCAAATTCTCAGAGTAGTTTTCTACCCATAAACAATTTTATACTAACAGCTGGGAGGTTGATCTCTTGGCCGCACAAAATCAATTTTCAATTTTTTTCGGTTTCCATCTCGAATGTATCCGAGTCCACAGCGTTCGTATACTATGGGAAGTGTAGCGACTACTGAGGATGTCTTCGAAAATCAAGACGGATTACCGTAATTGCTAATCTAGACATTTCGCCTTTTGGAATGATATAGCAAAGACAATTACAAGAAGGGTCGGTGCAGCATCTACTCAAGCAAAGGTGTTAAACGCCGAATCCTTAGTCGAGTCACACCTTA